>JAOTOM010001795.1:32500-80315 GCA_034440615.1 Ashinkailepas kermadecensis | reverse complement strand
CCACGCCAAGGCAGCACAAACATCTGACAAACGCCGCTACACACCGACACTCCAAGACAGCACACACACCTGACAAACGCCACTACACACCGACACTCTGCCACACCAAGGCAGCACAAACACCTGACAAACGCCACTACACACCAACACTCTGACACGCCAAGGCAGCACAAACATCTGACAAACGCCGCTACACACCGACACTCCAAAGGCAGCACAAACATCTGACAAACGCCGCTACACACCGACACTCCAAGACAGCACACACACCTGACAAACGCCACTACACACCGACACTCTGCCACACCAAGGCAGCACAAACACCTGACAAACGCCACTACACACCGACACTCCAAGGCAGCACAAACATCTGACAAACGCCACTACACACCGACACTCCAAAGCAGCAAAAACACCTGACAAACGCCACTACACACCGACACTCTGCCACACCAAGGCAGCACAAACATCTGACAAACGCCACTACACACCGACACTCCAAGGCAGCACAAACACCTGACAAACGCCACTACACACCGACACTCCAAAGCAGCACAAACACCTGACAAACGCCACTACACACCGACACTCTGCCACACCAAGGCAGCACAAATACCTGACAAACGCCACTACACACCGACACTCCAAGACAGCACAAACACCTGAAAAACGCCACTACACACCGACACTCCAAGGAAGCACAAACACCTGACAAACGCCACTACACACCGACACTGCCACACCAAGGCAGCACACACGCCTGACAAACTCCACTGCACACTGCACAGCGACAGCCCTTCGCGTCCATCCCCGGTAACGTTCTCGTCATCGCCTCCGGGCAGTGGCCGAGTACCGTCCACGCCCAGTCCCACCGGCTGTGCGGCCGCGAGCGTCGGATCCGCTACACGCCGGCGAATCTACCCTGACCCAGACGGTGGCAAGGCTGGACTCACTGTGACCCGCCATCTAACTCTAGACCCAGACCAGACTGTGTCTGCGTAATCGGACAGACCCCAGCACCAGTCCATTCTCAGGCGGCATAACACCGTGCCCAGACCGTGACCAGACTGACCCAGACTGACCCTGTCCATTCTCAGGCAGCATGACTCTGATGCACCGACGTTCAGAAAGGAATACCTTGGTCGAGATGTGGGGCCGGCCCCGGCTTGAAGCCGATGGGACAGGAGAAACCAGGCTTAGTGTGCACTCAAGAGTGTGGAAGACACCAGACGTAAAATGCGCTCGAGGGAGTCGAAGAAACAGGCACGTGATATGCCAGGCAATTGAGAAGACCAGTCTCGTGATGAGCGGTGGGGAGCGAGTAGACCAGTCTCGTGATGCGAGGCGGGGAGCGAGTAGACCAGTCTCGTGATGCGTGGCGGGGAGCGAGTAGACCAGTCCCGTGATGAGCGGCGGGGAGCGAGTAGACCAGTCTCGTGAAGCGCGGCGGGGAGCGAGTAGACCAGTCTCATGATGAGCGGTGGGGAGCGAGTAGACCAGTCTCGTGATGCGCGGCGGGGAGCGAGTAGACCAGTCTCATGATGCGTGGCGGGGAGCGAGTCAACCAGTCTCGTGATGCGCGGCGGGGAGCGAGTAGACCAGTCTCGTGATGCGTGGCGGGGAGCGAGTAGACCAGTCTCGTGATGCGCGGCGGGGAGCGAGTAGACCAGTCTCATGATGAGCGGCGGGGAGCGAGTAGACCAGTCTCATGATGAGCGGTGGGGAGCGAGTAGACCAGTCTCGTGATGCGCGGCGGGGAGCGAGTAGACCAGTCTCATGATGAGCGGCGGGGAGCGAGTAGACCAGTCTCATGATGAGCGGTGGGGAGCGAGTAGACCAGTCTCGTGATGCGCGGCGGGGAGCGAGTAGACCAGTCTCATGATGCGTGGCGGGGAGCGAGTCGACCAGTCTCGTGATGCGCGGCGGGGAGCGAGTAGACCAGTCTCGTGATGCGTGGCGGGGAGCGAGTAGACCAGTCTCGTGATGCGCGGCGGGGAGCGAGTAGACCAGTCTCGTGATGCGCGGCGGGGAGCGAGTAGACCAGTCTCGTGATGCGCGGCGGGGAGCGAGTCGACCAGTCTCGTGATGCGCGGCGGGGAGCGAGTAGACCAGTCTCGTGATGCGTAGCGGGGAGCGAGTAGACCAGTCTCGTGATGCGCGGCGGGGAGCGAGTAGACCAGTCTCGTGATGCGTGGCGGGGAGCGAGTAGACCAGTCTCGTGATGCGAGGCGGGGAGCGAGTAGACCAGTCTCGTGATGAGCGATGGGGAGCGAGTAGACCAGTCTCGTGATGCGAGGCGGGGAGCGAGTAGACCAGTCTCGTGATGCGAGGCGGGGAGCGAGTAGACCAGTCTCATGATGAGCGGTGGTGAGCGAGTAGACCAGTCTCGTGATGCGAGGCGGGGAGCGAGTAGACCAGTCTCATGATGAGCGGTGGGGAGCGAGTAGACCAGTCTCGTGATGCGCGGCGGGGAGCGAGTAGACCAGTCTCGTGATGCGTGGCGGGGAGCGAGTCGACCAGTCTCGTGATGCGCGGCGGGGAGCGAGTAGACCAGTCTCGTGATGCGAGGCGGGGAGCGAGTAGACCAGTCTCGTGATGCGAGGCGGGGAGCGAGTCGACCAGTCTCGTGATGAGCGAGCGATGGGGAGCGAGTAGACCAGTCTCGTGATGCGAGGCGGGGAGCGAGTCGACCAGTCTCGTGATGAGCGAGCGATGGGGAGCGAGTAGACCAGTCTCGTGATGCGAGGCGGGGAGCGAGTAGACCAGTCTCGTGATGAGCGGTGGGGAGCGAGTAGACCAGTCTCGTGATGAGCGGTGGGGAGCGAGTAGACCAGCCTCGGGTGTTTAACATACCTGGCACTGGATTATAATTTGCATTTACATAGGCATCAACAGGCAGCAGCTACATAGCCTCGTCACCAGTTGGACGGCGCTAGTTAGTTAGTTATTTGGGTTTTAGGGCGCCTCGACCAAAATTGTGATCATTTAGCGCCCATAACGTTCATTTAACATGCTAAAATCCTATCGTGTCACTGAGGTGAGTATATGGAATGAAATCTTATCGCTCTTAGGTATCTAAATATATTACCGGAATTAATAATTTCGAGTCACCTGCTAGAATGTCACGATATGTTAAATGTCCGATCCTATTTCCAAAGAACAACTTTCGCTCCCTTGAAAAGTGTTGGCACGAATAAAGCACATGTCGCACCGTGAGGACTTCCAAACAGCGGGGACACTCGGGTCTGTCTTTCCCGCAGAGGAGGTATTGGTGAGTAGCGTGTGTGTGGCCGGTTCGTAGTCTACATAGAGCCACCTCGTCACTCCTGGATCTGACATAGCATGATGACCAGTCCCCAAGTTGTGATTTTATTTAATGCAGCTTATTGTTGGACTGTGCGTTCCAACTCATCTGCCACTTAGCATTAATGTACGATAAGAGAGTTGGACGGCGTGGTGTACCCGCCTGGCGACGTGCCTGGGACATCGGTTAGACGAGCCTTGAGATGTGCTCGCGAGAGGCCACCAGTGTCGTGCACGGGAGGGGGCAGACGGCACGCTAACTGCAGGCCATCCGGCTAATTGGCGGTGCGTGATCGTCCCGTCAGCAGCGGCTTAAAAGGCCGCTGACCAAGCACATCTGGCCCCATTGAAGCATCGGCTCAGATCGATGGGTCACTTCACAGCCGCCCTGAGCGCGCTCACAGTGAACGGCGTGGGCACGGGCGGCCGGGCGGTGCGGCCGGGCGGTGCGGCCGGTGGGCATTTGTTGCACGTCCGCCCACGCTAAACGGTGCCGGCGTGGAGGGCCGGCGGAGGGCCGACTGGAGGGCCGGCGGAGGGCCGGCGGAGGGCCGGCACAGGTCGCGCTGGCTGGCAGTGAACCGGCAGCCAGGGGGGACGCGCCACTGCCGTCCAGCTGACACCGAGCCCGCCAGGCGGCGCGCTCGGGTGCATAATGATGGTGATCGGGGACTGGATGCACGGGAGCGTTGACCACATAGTCAGTTTACGTTTATCACAAATTACACAGCAGGTTTGCAGGATTGCATGTCAAGTTGAAACTCGGCATTAATGGCCCGGCGCTGGCACCAAACCACCCAGCATGTTCAGGCACAGTTGCGGTACAATTCCATACATTAGTACACCTGACGTGCGATTTTTCTCTCTAATGGCGACCGCCTGTCGGCGAGGCCTTCGGCAGAAGGCTGCCTCCCATCGTGTTCCGCCACGGCCGATGTCATCGACATGCAACAATCACCAGCACTGTTGAGCTCGTTCCTTACGCATCGCCACCTGCAATTATATTGATGCCAGTCGGATGCCGTGCAGCACCACTCCCAGCTCCTGTCGCATCCTGTGCAACTGCTCGCCGACCACCATCAAGTCCCGTCCGATATCCGCAAATTTCCGTCCCACATCCCATCGATATCTGCCCATTTCCGCCCTACATTCCACCGATATCTGACAATTTCCGTCCTGCATCCCACAAATATCCGCCCTACATCCCACCGATATCTGCCCATCTCGGCCCTAAATTCCACCGATATCTGCCCATTGCCGCCCTACATCCCACCGATATCTGCTCATTTGCGTCCTACATACCGAAATCCATCGATTTCCGTCCCACACCCCACCGACATCTACATATTTTAGTCCGACATCCCACCGACTTTCACTTATTTTCGTCCGACATCCTACCAACAGCCGCCCACATCCGTCCAACGTCCACCGACATATGTCCATTTCGGTCTGGCATCCCACCGACATCTGTCGATTTCCGTCTGATATCCGCCCATTTCCGTCCACCGTCCACCGACATCTGTTCATTTCCGTCTGGCATCCCACCGACATCTGTCCATTTCCGTCCAACATCGCACCGACTTCCACCACACACCACCTAGCATCTGACCGAAAACAGTGCTATTCATTTCTCTGTTTTCCCATAAATCCCGCCGCTATGCTTATCGCTGCTGGTTGATTGTATTTCTCCAGATCCCCCCAGTTAATGTTGGCCAGTTTTATTGGGCCGATTTAGTGGCGAGATGAAGCGATATTTCTGCGCTGGACAACATCCCAACCGTGTACTATGCGTCACACCCACCACCAACGCAGCACTCAACTCCGCGCCATCGCAACAGGTCGGCGGCCTCAACAGGGCCCGCCAGGCAGGCCGACAACATCAACATGTCAGGTTCATCAGACTCATCAGTCGTGTCCATATGATTAAGTCTGCCATGCGAGCAACCGAACAGGATTGACCAGCGTCAGAGACGAGATCTGTTCTTCTTCTCGAAATAACTGGTCCGCCATGTAGGACTGGTTTGCGATATAAGTAAGTTTGGGTAGTCTGGCACATCATAAAGGCAAAACTGCAACAACATAGGGTCAGCATGGAACTACATACGAGCAGTTTAACGGCGATTGGCCAGTCATCACAAGTGAGTTGAATGCGGGTCTGCTACATCAACTGGCTAATCCACTACATCAATAGACGGCCCTGACAGATTAACAGCAGCGATCCCTCACGTGGTTAGGGTAACCATCGCATGGTGAGGACCGACCACCGCAAAATGATGACCAACCATCACATGACGATAACCGATCACCGCAAAATGAGGACCGACCATCACATGACGATGACCGACCACCGCAAAATAGTTAGTTAGTTATTTGGGCTTTAGGGCGCGTCAACAACTATGGTCATATTGCACCCATAGCGGAGGACGATGTCGATCGCCCTCTGACACCTCGATGTAACATAAAGCTTTCAAAATAGCGATAAGTTCTGATGAGTACAAAGATGCGTACGTCGGCGGGAAAAGGATCGGGTGACAGAGCCACAAGCAAAAGCGCCGCCCATACCGTCCTCCGTCCACACCGTCCTCCGCTCACACCGTCCTCCGCCCACACCGTCCTCCACCCACACCGTCCTCCGCTCGAGATCTGTCGGTAAAGCGCTGCCCACACCGTCCTCCACTCGAGATCGCTGCCCACACCGTCCTCCACTCGAGATCGCTGCCCACACCGTTCTCCGTTCGAGATCGATCGGTATAGGTTGTCGTCAGCCCTGAAATGATTCAATGTGTTCCAGAGCCATTGCGCACAACTCTTCTGGGGAGGCATCTATTCTTCTCGTATTGACCAGGGATGTATCCACTTCTGGTGACCAGCTCCGATGGGGGAGTCTGCATTCCTTCAACTCTCCGAACCCCATGGGGGAGTCTGCATTCCTTCAACTCTCCGAACCCCTTGGGGACGAAGCTGACTTTCCTGGAAAAGCTCACGAATGCGCACACCAAAAGGCGCAACACTCAAGCTTCGCTCAGTTGAAAAGACGGTTGGTTGTGGTCGCGAAAAAAAAAATGCGAGTAAGCCGGGTGGTCAGGGAACTGGCGACGTTTACAAGCGTAACGCATTCCCAGCCTTTCTCTGAGCAGACTGAGAGGTGGCTCGTGTGCTTCTGCTAAAAGGCTAATCGTGGGTGAAGTACGGAATGCTCAGGTTGCGATACGGATAGCAGTATGGTGAACGGTGTCCAATATTTGTTTGGCGGAATTTCGCGCTCCATCATAAATAGATCACGGGTGATCCAGCTTTGAGCGTATCAACGACAGATATAGCAAACTCAGGAAGCTCTTGTCCGCTCCATAGCTGCTACGCGAAACACATTTTAAGATGTTGAGGGATTTAAAATACTGATCGCGAAGTGTTTTAAAATGTTGCCTACAGGTAAAGTACGAGTCAAAAGTTTGGACCATCGCAAGGCGAGGACCGACCATCACATGGATGAGACAACCCAGTCGCATCACCAGGATTGGGATCGGCTATCGCATCAACAACACTGTCCTGTCACATCACGTCAGGGAATGAAGCTGCCCCTCGAAATTATAGGGCAGTCATGTGCAAATAACTACTGTGCCACGAACGCATGATCCGTAACGGCCTGAAAGCTGCATGGTTCAGCAAAGCTATTTCGAAGGCTTGCACGCGTCCAAGAGCCATTCATAGATATGCTCGTCAAACATCCGCAGCTAGCAATAGGTGCACAATTAAAACGCATTGCAGAACGGTGCGACTACAATTTCTACGACCACCCATAACGGATAATGGCAACACCTTCTGATCCCCAGCCTGCATGCACAACGTATCATGCCAGGGTACTGATCGCAATGGTCCAACAAATCTAAAGGGCGCTCTGCGAGACCGGTCCTCACAAAAACTCGCACAACAGCCAGTCACGCCGATCATTAATACCTACACCCAACCTCAGGTGTTCTTCATTTATGGCGCCCTGCCCGGCACCCATAAACTGGATTGCGGCGCGCACGAGCGCCCCTCGCCGCCGTATCGCACTGGCCGAGCCATCCGAGTGGGTGGGCTGGCCGGCTCGGATCAATATTCATCCGTCTTGCCGTTTACGACTGCGGAGGCGGTAAATCAGCCGCTGGATTGGAAATGCGCCATGAGCTGGCGCACCCGGCTGGTGCTGGCGATGACCGCAGGCCAAACTCGACACAATCGTCAGACTGATCGCGGGGTCGTCGACGGCGGTCGGATTGAGGCGTCCACTGCCGGACGATCGCCGGACAATGATCGTCCGGTAGTCAGACCACCGTCATAGCTCGACGGTCCAGTCACCGTCAGACCGTCCAGTCACCGTCCGATGGTCCAGTCACCGTCCGATGGTCCAGTCACCGTCCGGTGAGCCGGCCACCGTCCGATGGCCTGGTCGCCGTTGCATTGTCCGGTCAGTCGGAATGAACCGGTCACCGTCCGATGGTCCGGTCACTGTCTCCGTCCTGTTTCCCGCTGGGATGTGTGCCAGACGTGCCAGATGAGCCAGGATGGCGTCAGCTGATGACGGCGACACCTGATAACGACGTCACCTGATGACGGCGGTCACTTGATGACGACGTCAGCTGATGACAGTGGCCATCTGATGACGTCAGCTGATGACGTCAGCTGATGACGACGTGATCTGATGACGACGTCAGCCGATGACGGCGGTCATCTGATGCTGGTTCGCAGAGCGGTGCTCGGTTGAGGTTTCAAGGCGCGGGACGTCACGATCGTTTCCCATCTACCGATAGGCCGTGATGCTGTGGGGACCCGACACGTTCTACCTGTGGGGCCAAACGGGGCTACGTGGGGACGCTGCAGCTGCACGGCTGGGCCGCCGCCGGCGAGCACACGGTCAAGGTCGCACGCCTCAGTCGACACCGTCACCTGTAGCTGGGGTCGGCCGGTCGGCCGCCACAGACAGCCGGCAGCCACGAGCCCCTGTCACCGACACAAAAAGACGGCCGTCCGTGCTGCCGGCCACCGCAGACGCGGCGCCACAAAAACGGCGCGGCCGAGTGACGTGCGTTAGCGGCGATAGGACGGCGTTTGACGCGGCGGACGCGGCGTCACACCGGCGAGACGGCGCACCTGTAGCCGCTGCATGGGTGGCGGCGCGGCTCCGATGCCGATCGCCGCGCAGCTTTTTGCCGCCGGCCGCGCGTTGGCGGCGCCGCCGACACCGCACGGCGCGCTCCACCTGGCGTGTGCTTTTTACGCGACGCCCCTGCTGCGCCGAGATCGCCGCAGCGCGACGCATCCACCGCGTCGCCGCCGTCGCCGTCGCCGTCGCCGGCGGCGACACCGCAGTCCGATCTGCGTCTGTGCGTCTGTGTCCGGCCGGCCGGCCGTCTCCGAGGCGCCGCCGGCACCCGGTCGGCTGCAGAGCAAACCTGGCGCTGTTTGCACGCGTCCGTTCAATCAGCACGCGCCGCGCTCTGTCAGCAGCCGGACAACAGGTGGTCGGCCGGCCAGAAGCGCCGCCTAATTGCCTGTCGATGCGGCGGCCGGCGGGCAGCGATCGGCTGGCGTGGCCGCACGTCTGCCGGCCCGCCCGACGACAGGTAACGGCCGCTGGCACGGCAGCTGGCTGCCTGGTCGTCACCAGTCGGGTGGGCGCCGCGTGGCACGGGCACGCGCCGCACAGGGTCTCGAGACGTCCGTCACCTAACGACGCCACTGACCTTCGGCTGGTGACCTGCCGCGTGGCACGGGCACGCGCCGCACAGGGTCTCGAGACGTCCGTCACCTAACGACGCCACTGACCTTCGGCTGGTGACCTGCCGCGTGGCACAGGCACGCGCCGCACAGGGTCTCGAGACGTCCGTCACCTAACGACGCCACTGACCTTCGGCTGGTGACCTGCCGCGTGGCACGGGCACGCGCCGCACAGGGTCTCGAGACGTCCGTCACCTAACGACGCCACTGACCTTCGGCTGGTGACCTGCCGCGTGGCACGGGCACGCGCCGCGCAAGGTCTCGAGACGTCCGTCACCTAACGACGCCACTGACCTTCGGCTGGTGACCTGCCGCGTGGCACGGGCACGCGCCCCACAAGGTCTCGAGACGTCCGTCACCTAACGACGCCACTGACCTTCGGCTGGTGACCTGCCGCGTGGCACAGGCACGCGCCGCGCAAGGTCTCGAGACGTCCGTCACCTAACGACGCCACTGACCTTCGGCTGGTGACCTGCCGCGTGGCACGGGCACGCGCCGCACAGGGTCTCGAGACGTCCGTCACCTAACGACGCCACTGACCTTCGGCTGGTGACCTGCCGCGTGGCACGGGCACGCGCCGCACAGGGTCTCGAGACATCCGTCACCTAACGACGCCACTGACCTTCGGCTGGTGACCTGCCGCGTGGCACGGGCACGCGCCGCACAGGGTCTCGAGACGTCCGTCACCTAACGACGCCACTGACCTTCGGCTGGTGACCTGCCGCGTGGCACGGGCACGCGCCGCACAGGGTCTCGAGACGTCCGTCACCTAACGACGCCACTGACCTTCGGCTGGTGACCTGCCGCGTGGCACGGGCACGCGCCGCACAGGGTCTCGAGACGTCCGTCACCTAACGACGCCACTGACCTTCGGCTGGTGACCTGCCGCGTGGCACGGGCACGCGCCGCGCAAGGTCTCGAGACGTCCGTCACCTAACGACGCCACTGACCTTCGGCTGGTGACCTGCCGCGTGGCACGGGCACGCGCCGCACAGGGTCTCGAGACGTCCGTCACCTAACGACGCCACTGACCTTCGGCTGGTGACCTGCCGCGTGGCACGGGCACGCGCCGCACAGGGTCTCGAGACGTCCGTCACCTAACGACGCCACTGACCTTCGGCTGGTGACCTGCCGCGTGGCACAGGCACGCGCCGCGCAAGGTCTCGAGACGTCCGTCACCTAACGACGCCACTGACCTTCGGCTGGTGACCTGCCGCGTGGCACGGGCACGCGCCGCACAGGGTCTCGAGACGTCCGTCACCTAACGACGCCACTGACCTTCGGCTGGTGACCTGCCGCGTGGCACAGGCACGCGCCGCGCAAGGTCTCGAGACGTCCGTCACCTAACGACGCCACTGACCTTCGGCTGGTGACCTGCCGCGTGGCACGGGCACGCGCCGCGCAAGGTCTCGAGACGTCCGTCACCTAACGACGCCACTGACCTTCGGCTGGTGACCTGCCGCGTGGCACGGGCACGCGCCGCACAGGGTCTCGAGACGTCCGTCACCTAACGACGCCACTGACCTTCGGCTGGTGACCTGCCGCGTGGCACAGGCACGCACCGCGCAAGGTCTCGAGACGTCCGTCACCTAACGACGCCACTGACCTTCGGCTGGTGACCTGCCGCGTGGCACGGGCACGCGCCGCGCAAGGTCTCGAGACGTCCGTCACCTAACGACGCCACTGACCTTCGGCTGGTGACCTGCCGCGTGGCACGGGCACGCGCCGCGCAAGGTCTCGAGACGTCCGTCACCTAACGACGCCACTGACCTTCGGCTGGTGACCTGCCGCGTGGCACGGGCACGCGCCGCACAGGGTCTCGAGACGTCCGTCACCTAACGACGCCACTGACCTTCGGCTGGTAACCTGCCGCGTGGCACAGGCACGCACCGCGCAAGGTCTCGAGACGTCCGTCACCTAACGACGCCACTGACCTTCGGCTGGTGACCTGCCGCGTGGCACGGGCACGCGCCGCGCAAGGTCTCGAGACGTCCGTCACCTAACGACGCCACTGACCTTCGGCTGGTGACCTGCCGCGTGGCACGGGCACGCGCCGCACAGGGTCTCGAGACATCCGTCACCTAACGACGCCACTGACCTTCGGCTGGTGACCTGCCGCGTGGCACGGGCACGCGCCGCGCAAGGTCTCGAGACATCCGTCACCTAACGACGCCACTGACCTTCGGCTGGTGACCTGCCGCGTGGCACGGGCACGCGCCGCGCAAGGTCTCGAGACATCCGTCACCTAACGACATCGCTGACCTTCGGCTGGTGACCTGTCGCCGGCAACGGCTGCCCGACTGGCCTGCTGTCTGCCGCCGAGCGCTGCTCCAGCCCGGCTCATGGGAAGCTTTATCGGCTTCACTTCACTTAATGCCACCATGGCTGGGCCCCAGCGCTGACCACGCATCTCAACGCCACTCATGGGCGGACATACTGCCAACGTTTCAGCGGGAACTTCATGCAGTCAACAGCTCGTCATCTTCACCATCGCAGCCGTCTTCCTTGTGAGGATTTATCCGCCCCTCTATTGGGAACTTGACCACTACGTCGCAGCCCTATGCACCATGTAGTGTTACATATATCTGCAGTTGCTAGTGCTTACTTGGCCGCTACCTTGTTTCTTTGCTTCTTTTCTCTATTCACATGACAACACAACCTTGGGCTAGGACTCCACCAAGGTCAGTTAGTCCCTCATTCCCATCAAAATAGTCCTAGCCCGGGCAAAGACGCGCTGAGCACATGGTGCACTAGTGGAGAGCGGACTCAGCTCACACCAGGTCCGGGCGTGCCCACCTTCACCAAGCCACAGCTGGCAGAATCTCACCAGAAGCGGCGGCGGACCTGCCTAGCCAGCGGTAATGGTAGGAGGGACTGGCTCCACACAACTTCTCCCTTCTCCCTCACGACATTTCTGTCGGCTCCAATTACAACATCGGTCATCCCTTCTACCTCTTCACTGGCCTCCAAACTGAGTCAGCCCAATATGTCCAGTTCAGTCATCTCCTACTGTCTCCGGCTACATACCCAGTCATCTCCAGGCCTACTCAACGACTCTGGGTATGCTCAGTCATCCCCACTGTCTCTGATCACACACCCAGTCAACCCCTGACTTACTCAACGCCTCTGGCCATCTCCAGTTCAGTCATCCCCACTGTCTCCGATGACATACCCAGTCAACTCCTGACCCACTCAACGTTTCTTGCCATCTCCAGCGGTCCCCTTAAGCGCCACCGGCAGCGGTTGGAACTCATCTCGGCCAGACTTCAGTCAGGCATAAAAAAAGCTCCAGGTCAGGCATCAGGTCTCGGCCAGACCTCTGCCAGGCCTCTGTCAGTCCCCTGTCGGGCTTCTGCCAGTCCCCTATCAGTTCCCTGTCAGACCTCTTTCAGTCCCCTGTCAGTCCCCTGTCAGTCCCCTGTCAGGCTCCCCTGCCAGGCATCTGTCAAACGTTGGTCAGACTTCGATCAGACCTCGGCCAGGTCCCGGCGATGGCTCTGACCGAGCCGTCATCTCCGGGCCTTCTCCTAAACCGCACCGAGACATGGTTGGCCGGCTGGTGCGGGCGCCATGGCAGTCGAATGCGGGCAGACGCGCGCGGCCGCCGCCGAGACGGTCCATCTGCGGCCAGGAATCCTTCAAACCCACAATTATGGCCGAAATTAAAAGATATCAAAATGAGAAATGCCCCGGCAGTCAGATAAATAAAACTAATTAGAGCCGTAAACGGGTTCGGCCGCGCGGGAGGTCCGGCTGGGTAATATTGATAGAATTAGTTCGGCAGGAGAAACGATCGGGCGGCGGCGGGGGGCGCGGGCGATATTGTACCGGGCGCCATCAGAGAGATTACATTCCGCGGCGGCGGAGCGCGGGCGCGTTGTCGGCCGCCCAATGACAGCCGGCACGCCCGCTGCGACTGCGATGAGGCGCTTTCATCACCGACTCTAATGACGCGACGTTGATCGCCACCCAGACGGACAGTCGCCGTCGGTCGCCGCGCCCGGGGCGGCGCAACAACAACGTCCGGCCGCTTCACGCCGGGGATGCCGCTGCTCTACCGCTGACGGACGGTCGCAGTGTCCGGGACGGCGCAACAACAACGTCCGGCCGCTTCACGCCGGGGATGCCGCTGCTCTACCGCTGACGGACGGTCGCAGTGTCCGGGACGGCGCAACAACAACGTCCGGCCGCTTCACGCCGGGGATGCCGCTGCTCTACCGCTGACGGACGTTCGCAGTGTCCGGGGCGGCGCAACAACAACGTCCGGCCGCTTCACGCCGGGGATGCCGCTGCTCTACCGCTGACGGACGGTCGCAGTGTCCGGGACGGCGCAACAACAACGTCCGGCCGCTTCACGCCGGGGATGCCGCTGCTCTACCGCTGACGGACGGTCGCAGTGTCCGGGACGGCGCAACAACAACGTCCGGCCGCTTCACGCCGGGGATGCCGCTGCTCTACCGCTGACGGACGGTCGCAGTGTCCGGGACGGCGCAACAACAACGTCCGGCCGCTTCACGCCGGGGATGCCGCTGCTCTTCTGCTCCGACATTGCTGTAATGTCGGGTCGTTGCTATAGTCCACACTGTTCCCATCCTGACGTCTATGCGACCCTAATGCTACAATGGTGCTCCTTCCGACAACGTACCTACGCGACATCAATCCTACTCGATTGGGTTAAGCTATTGCATGCAGACTCAAAGCTTTCGATCATAAACAACGGCTTCACATCGGATTGGTTCAGACCGTCTCGTAGCCTTCAGCAAGGGTGTCCCTTATCTGGGCCGCTGTTCACGATTGCAGTTGAAATATTCGCATGCGAAATCAGGCAATCGAGATATGTGTATGGTCTAATAATTTCCAACGAATTTTTATTTTTGTTTCTCAGTATTGTGACGACATTACATTGTTTGTTAAATATTTGCAATCAGCAGAACAAGGCCTGAGCATAGTTCAATATTATGGAGTGGTCTCCGGCCTAGAATTGAACCAGGATAAAAGCGAATTCATGTGGCTAGGACGTGATAAAACAGTGAGGCGAGTATTTGTAGTAGGAGGCCGTCTGACAAAGTTAAGATATTGGGAGTACGGCATAGCGCTGTGGTAGACTGTGTGAAATTAATGTGAAACCAATTACAGCAAAGATTAAGCAAATACTGAACCGATGGAAACAGAGAGATCTCAGTATGAATGGAAAAATAACCGTGGCTAATTTACTAATTGAAGGCCAATTTATATCAAATGTCTACCTGTCTCAAGAATGATGATATTTCGAATGAAATCCAGGGATGCGTCACCACGTCTATATGGAATGATCGAACAACTAAGGCTAACAGTTAGTTAGTTAGTAGAGTTTGGGCGCATCAGCTAAAGCTAGCAAACAAACTTTATGCTTACCCATCAACGAAGGCAGACTGAATGTCACTGAAGTCCTACAGGGTTGTAAAGCTATCCGAGTATCGTGGCTGAAAAAGATGAAAGATTTAAAAATAAAGCCTTTGCGAAGGTGTTGAAAACAAAATGAGTGTATCCATGGAGGATAAAATACATATAAATTACACAAAGCTTGGATCACTTCAAAAATGACTTTGAGGTATTATAAGGAAATTGTGTTATGGTTCGGAACGACAGTGCCAATTAAGCAACCGACAAATGCAAAAGAGGTAAACAGCAACACATTTGGCATAAGTTGTCGATACGGGTAGGTGGGCAACCTATTTTCAATAATGAATTAAATAGACAGAGTGCAAATCATGACTTGTGCAGAGTGCAAATGATGACTTCTTGGATCATACTGGTACCATGCTTTCTTCTCAAAGATTTCTGGAACATTTCCTCCACCTGGCTTAAACCCCCTCACATATATGGGATGGTGTCAGGCCATACCTTCTCAATGGAAATGTTTAGCTATATAATGTCCTCATTTGCAATCTATAGATATACACAGTGAAGGTACTATTCAGGTGAACAATGAAACAAAATCGCATTCGCTAATACAATCTAAACTTTCATACTGCCAATATTTACCCCGTGTAACACCAACTGCACAAAAACGTTGGAACGCGGAAGGAAAAGGATTTGGTGTAGAGTGGAATAAAACATATTGCTTGCCTTTTAAAATCACCTCGACAAGATTGCAGTCTTCAACTTAAAATTATTCATCGTTACTTTCCAACACGACGATTTGTATACATTAGGAAAGTGTGCGATGACCCATTTTGCGAGAACTGTGGAGAGGTAGAAACAATAGAGCACCTATTTTTGTTTGTCATTGAGTGAGGGTATTTTGGCTGAAATTATGTGATGAGCTAAACCAAGTAATGGCCGGATGCGAGGTCATTAATTTAAGCGAAAGCAGTGTTGTTTTGATGCAATAGGTATAAAGACGCCACAAGTATTGTCATATTATTAGCAAAAGAGTTTATTGTGTGTCAGCGCGGCAGAGGGGGGGGGAGGAGACTTTCGTATGCAACCATACAAAATCGAGTAAATAAAATGAAAAACCTTGAGGTCATGGCTAGAAAAAACCAGAGTGGAAAAGCTTAAAGAGAAATGGGATCGATTAGAAAATATATGGGCGTGATGTCACGCTGTCGTAGTTTAGGGGCGCATCGACTGCGGCTGGTTATCGTAGTTTAGGGGCGCATCGACTGCGGCTGGTTATCGTAGTTTAGGGGCGCATCGACTGCGGCTGGCTATCGTAGTTTAGGGGCGCATCGACTGCGGCTGGTTATCGTAGTTTAGGGGCGCATCGACTGCGGCTGGTTATCGTAGTTTAGGGGCGCATCGACTGCGGCTGGTTATCGTAGTTTAGGGGCGCATCGACTGCGGCTGGTTATCGTAGTTTAGGGGCGCATCCACTGCGGCTGGTTATCGTAGTTTAGGGCATCGACTCCGGCTGGTTATCGTACTATAAGGGGCATTCGACGCGGCTGGTTTCATGCCCAGGTGGCATCGACGCTGGTTATCGTAGTTTAGTGGCGCAGTGACAAGGGCTGGTTTCGGTAGGCGGGGGTTAGAGGGATCGACGGGCTGGTTATCGTAGTTTAGGGCGCATCGACTGCGGCTGGTTATCGTTTTAGGGGCGCATCGACTGCGGCCTGGTTAGCGCATTAGGGAAGGCGCATCGACACGTTGGCGGGTGGTTATCGGGGTTTAAGGCGCATCCACTGCGGCTGGTTATCGTACTTTAGGCGCATCACTGCGGGGTTAGGGTAGGCAAGTGCACGTTGGCGGGGGTTAGGGGATTTAGGCCGAGATGCACTTTGAGTGGTCCAGGTTAGGGGGAAGGCGAGAGCACTTTGGCGGGGGTTACGGGAAGGCGAGAGCACTTTGGTGGGGGTTAGGGGAAGGCGAGAACACTGAGTCGCAGGAATTGGACGAACATGCCTAGTGCTGTGGGGTGACTGATAATGTGGGAACCGTGATGGAGCGATATCGTGCATGGCAAAGGCAAATATATGATTGAAGAAAAAATATATACTCGACATTACTGCTACAAAAATGCAACTCCCGATGTTACTTAAACATGACTTAATGCTGGGTACAGATTAACTGCTCCAACATCACTTCTACGAACTAGCATTCCCACACATTTTAATATCCCTAAAATTGCTTCTGTGCAGCGTTCCTGAAACAGATTGTGCAGCTTCAGAGACTATTTCTACTCGACAATCATGCTACAGATTTTACTGCAACCGCTAACCGGGGCGCACCAATTCCTAACCAAATCAGCATGGGATAGCTATGCAGACTATATTTGCATGGAGGCTTTCATACCCGAAAACGTATGATAGGAAATTACATGCCCAGATATTGTACTTTCCCATATTGAGTATATGCCAGATATTGTACTTACCTATCCCTATCTTAAGTAGATCCAAAGAAGTCATGCTCTTCCCAACATTAGCTGATGACATCAAGCACCAACAGGGCGTGTAAAGTGCTACCTATTTCGCAGGTATGCTGCTGTTATCAGTTCTGGACATCTAAGAGCAATTACATGCCAGATCGTTTTCGAGATGCCTTTCTCAAACACCATTTTCAGGTTTCGACGAATACAAATGCCGGGGAGCCAGAGGTACATCGAAAGTCCCCCGTATGGATATCGGGGGAACTTTTGAATGATACCGCTGGTTTTTTCTGGCTTCCAATGTGTGTCACATGTGTGTTAACTTCCTTTTACAAATATATTTGTGAGTGTGCTTACCAATACTTTCCATGACCTTCCTAGCTTCAAACTAATGTTCTCAAATGTTTGGTCCGGCTGATTGGAAACAAAAATCCTGCGTCTGCATGGGTATCGCCCGTAAGGTTACAGCAAGATCCATAGAAAGGCCCGTGCTCGGGCATACGCATTATTTAAAGTAACCATGTGTCCGAAATATAAAATGTTTGGCATTAATGGAGGCGCGAATGGTTTGGATATGCATGGCAGTTGCCGCGCCTACCGAGGCTAAACAATGAGTAGGTTATCACGGGTGCCTGCTGAAAGCACACGCGGTGAAGAGAAGAGACGAAAGTGCTGAGGTGTATGGGGTTTGCTATGCTGAGGTGTATGCTGAGGTGTATGTGCCTTTTGGCTCCATTTAAATGTACACGTAATGGGTTCTTGAAAAAAAATCGGATATTGATCAAGACGTTTTTTTCAATGTACGCTCTGAAAGTGCCAGTACCACGGATAAAAAGCAGAACCTGTAACAACTACGGTAGGCTGCGCACGTACCATTAAAAAAAACAGGTGATTGGCCAGAACTCACTCCGAATGGTATTTAGTAGACAAAGGGCTCGTAGACGGAGACCTGTCTCGGAGCGGAGAGGCGACTCACGACGGAGACGTATTTTGGAGTAGAGAGGCGGCGCAGGGCGGATTCGTGTTTTGGAGTAGAGAGGCGGGCTCAGGATTTAAGACGTCTCTCGGAATGGAGAGGCGGCTCAGGATGGAGACGTGTCTCGGAGTGGAGAGGCGGCTCAGGATGGAGACGTGTCTCGGAGTGGAGAGGCCAGCATCGGACCAGCGGGCCGACCGGCTCCGAGTCAGTGCCCGCAGCTGCAGAAGTACACCAACTACCGGCCGGGCTGAACTGGGTGAGAGGCAGCGCTCCGCCCCGGACGCATTCACATGCACTGAATGGCAGCGGCAACGTCATGCAGGCTTATGCCACTTGAGGAACGGAGGGCGGTCATTCAGCGGAGCCGATCGGAGCCACTTAAACGGGCGGATACTCTGGCTGCGCCCAGTGGACGGCAATGGACCGGCAGTCAGCCGACACGGCACCACCTGCAGCCGGAACACTGCGGACGCAGCGCCGGCCCTCTCACCCCCTGTCTGTCCGTGGCAAGCCGTCAATACCGGCGACAGTACTTACGGCGGCAAAAAGCGGCGGCCGTCGCCGCGCCATCGGCACGGCCGCGTGCCGACAATCGCGACGGCGCATCTGCGGCAGTTGCGGCAGTTGCGGCGCGGAGGTGGCGCCGCCGACCGCTCCGTCTCATTACCCCAGCCGGCGGCGGCGGGCCGTTCACATCACACGGGCCGACGCCGCCGGCCCTTCCTGCACTGAATTATTATGCATAAATAATTAGCATAATGCTCAAATTAAATTACGACCTGCATAAAGAAGCTGCGAGACAGTCGGCGCGGCAGCGGCGGCCTGTTCCCGCGAGGCGGCTACCGGTGTTAGGCTGCTGCGGCCGCCCGCCCGCATTGAGGTCATTGCGAGGGCGTTTGTCGGCAGTAAACACGCACGAGCCACGACCGGACGACTGGCCGGTCGTGGCTCCCACTCAGTGCAACACACTCGTCTGCGCCCGTGGAGCCAGGGAGAGTGCAGACAGCACACGGAGCGCTTCCCGTGCAGCGGCGGTAGCGCTCCCACCAGTTCGCTGCTTAATTTACATTGGGCCGCCATGTCCGTCTTTCACAATTGGAGGAGGACGGCCGCCGTCGCCTATTGTGACATTCCATTAGACGTAGATAGCGGCTCCAGGGGTCGGTGTGAGGCCAAGTGATAGCATACTTACAGTGGAGGATGGTCCGCTTATTTTGAAGTTTAGATGATACATTTGCTTTCAAGCAGCAGTGCGCCCGGTCGTTGAGAGCGAAATGAGCAACAGAGACAGTCAGATGGGACCATAGACGGCTAAGGGTCTCGCTCCTGGTTAAAGGGTTTGTTGGACAGTGGGGGACCATATGGTTCATCAGGCAAGGTTCGGCTTGATTACGGTTCCCTGTAAGCATTTCGAGAAGTCGAGCAAGGTAAGCTCATGGAGAATTGCCACAGGGGCACAAAGACACTGACAGGCAACGGTGTCAAGCCGATAGTTGGTAGTCGATAAGACATCTAAGCACAGTCCGGTATTGGTAGGGATACAGTGAATACACTGAAGATGTGGTAACGCACACGTGGCCCAGACACAATTTGCGCTGTCGCCACTAACAATATCAGCATAAAAATACTTCTAAAATATATTTAGAGACTGGCAGAAAACTATTTGGTAGCAGCAGCAGCGCTCAGCACTTCCCCGCACAGCCTGCACAGGTGACAGCCTGTTCCCTCACATCTATTCACCGAACAAAAAGACAACACTTTTAAACATCCACATCCGTTTTGAAGTCCTAAAATGTCACATACAGCAATAAAGTGTCACTGAAAATAACATCAATCACACTATTATTGCTCAAACTTTCTGAAGTAGGAAAATAGCGATCCTCAGGGCTGGATTTCAAAGTGGAATTCTGATGTTGCAATCCTTTCCATTGTGATAAACGTCTCCGTCCGCAGCCGCCTTACTCCGAGACAAGTCTCCGTCCTGAGCCACCTCTCCACTCGGACACACGTCTCTGTCCTAGGCCACCTCTACGCCGAGACACGCCTCTGGCCTAGGCTGACTCTCAATTCCGAGACACGCCTCCGTCCTTAGCCGCCTCTCCATTCCCAGACACGCCTTCACCCTCAGCCGCCTCTCCATTTCGAGACACGCCTTCACCCTCAGCCGCCTCTCCATTTCGAGACACGCCTTCACCCTCAGCCGCCTCTCCATTCCCAGACACGCCTTCACCCTCAGTCACCTCTCCATTCCCAGACACGCCTTCACCCTCAGCCGCCTCTCCATTTCGAGACACGCCTTCACCCTCAGCCGCCTCTCCATTCCCAGACACGCCTTCACCCTCAGCCACCTCTCCATTCCCAGACACGCCTTCACCCTCAGTCACCTCTCCATTCCCAGACACGCCTTCACCCTCAGTCACCTCTCCATTCCCAGACACGCCTTCACCCTCAGTCCGCCTCTCCATTCCCAGACACGCCTTCACCCTCAGTCACCTCTCCATTTCGAGACACGCCTTCACCCTCAGTCCGCCTCTCCATTCCCAGACACGCCTTCACCCTCAGTCACCTCTCCATTCCCAGACACGCCTTCACCCTCAGTCACCTCTCCATTCCCAGACACGCCTTCACCCTCAGTCACCTCTCCATTCCCAGACACGCCTTCACCCTCAGTCACCTCTCCATTCCCAGACACGCCTTCACCCTCAGTCACCTCTCCATTCCCAGACACGCCTGCACCCTCAGCCACCTCTCCATTCCCAGACACGCCTTCACCCTCAGTCACCTCTCCATTTCGAGACACGCCTTCACCCTCAGTCACCTCTCCATTCCCAGACACGCCTTCACCCTCAGTCACCTCTCCATTCCCAGACACGCCTTCACCCTCAGCCGCCTCTCCATTTCGAGACACGCCTTCACCCTCAGTCACCTCTCCATTCCCAGACACGCCTTCACCCTCAGTCACCTCTCCATTTCGAGACACGCCTTCACCCTCAGCCGCCTCTCCGTTCCGGGACACGTCCCCATTGCATCGCTTTTACCAAAATTGACTCTCACAGTGCGGGATAATTTCCTACCACTCGCAGTGCGGGGGGGGGGGGGAATTCATCGTTCATTAGCTTTTCCTTTCAGCACAATACAGATATGTGATAAACGGCAGGGTATAGCTACATCCTTGAGCTTTTCGGGTTACTTGGCGCGTTTTCTCTATCCCTTTTCGTTAACCTTCCAGGTCAGGTCAAACAGGGTAATGTGGTGGTTGCAGTCAGTCACCCGTCGTCCCCGTAGTTTCCAGACCCTAGTCGTAAAACAAATGCGGTTTCGCGCTTCAATATTGATGGTATGCAACTTTAGGACTTAGCTTAGCACACGTGACGCGTGCAAATATTAAGGTCACCGATCCCGTCAGGGTCAAATACATTGAAATATGTGATGAACTGTTGAAAATGGGAATTTTCGAACCAGATAGCACTCAGGCGCAGGTAATGAGTGCCACAAATTCAAAACCACATGCTTTCCACCAACTGTTAATTTGTTTTCTAATCCCGACATTATGAGCAAAAAAAATCCCTAAAATGCTTTTGACACTCAAAACATTACAAACAAAACATAGGGATCCTGGTCACATCAGAGATGAACACGGCGTGAAAAAATACCTGGGTAGAGCAATTTTACTTCGAATTGTTCGTATTTTGCCTTTTGGAGCGCCTCAAATACATAGAATTCGTAAGCGGCACGCACAGAATATTGCGCCACATACATTCCTGTTTTTCAGAAATACCTATTAGTAACGAAGTTATCCGCAAGTAAATATTTGTCTGTGCTCACCTTTCATTCGACCTAGGACCCTGACCTAAGGTCATCTTTCACATTTTTGCACATCTCTGTGTTCATTTGTCTACGCGCCGATATTTCATGTTTGACTACACCTACATTGCATGGTTTGCTTCCAAAAATGTTTCAATCCCCATCTAAAAGCTGTATTTGGAGGAGGTCTGATGTTGATCCGCCCTAGCTCCGGAATACTCAGAGCCTAGGATGCCATTTTGTACACAATGTGCAAAATGACGTAACGGAAGGCATACCAAATATCAGATCGATGGCGTGAGTGGTTCAAGAGTTACCTCAGGCAAAATACAAGGAGATCCAAACTTACACCCTCCCCCGGCACTGCCAGGGTTAAGGGGCCTGCACTGTGTTTCGTTACTTTCACTGAAATTTTAATAATTGTAAATGCCAAGGTGCTAAATCGATGATTGTAGCACCAGAGTGACGACATTTTATCAAGAGTGTGAAATCTTCAGATGTTCTGAGGGAGGATGAGGATGAGGATAACATCTGGAACTGCACGTTGACCAGCCATGTGATAACTCGCCGGAGGTTAACATCAAGGGTGCCTCACGTAGCGCCGGGTGTCAGTCGGACACTTGAACCGTGGGAAGGTGAGGGGTCAAATTAGGGACTATCATCACTGAAAAGTACCTACTGCGACATCCCTACATATGAGCCTCACCAGGTATCAACAGCCTTACTCTGCACCGACTTCTGCCCACACAAGATCATTTGGCATCCACCAAGCCTATCTCTGCCAATTTGTTTTTGTTTCGTCTTCTTAAAGATACCTATATCAGTGTCGCGTGGCATCACTGGATATAGGCTGTTTTCGAAGTCGATGCTTACATACTTATCTTGGCGCTATGACGTACGACAGCAATTGAAGATCAGTGACACCCAAACATTTCTGAAACGAGGCCGTTGGTTGCTGCTTATTGCCTTGCCTATTGACTTATTAACGCCATATGTTCCATTGCCATATTTGTAGGTTGGTCTGTCGTGTTGGCGGCCAACACCAGCTTGGCGTCCTGCACACGCCGGGCGCTCTCGTCCGCCGTGATCTGCAGCTCCGAGCTCGGAGCTTCACATCAATGCCCGCCGCCGGTGCCTGGGATCGAGCCCACAGTCGACGCAGTTGCATTTCGCCGTGGTCTGCCGCCCTGAGTGTCACATCAATGCCCACTGACGGTGCCTGGGATCGAGCCCACATGCCAACGCAGTTGCATTTCCATAGTCATTGTGTCGGGATAGCGAGCCGACGCCGGCGACTCGATTCGGCCGGGTCAGGAGCAGCCGGTCCTATCGGCCGACAGGCCGCATTAACCCCGAATTTAACAGCAATTTGTAAACGTCGAACGTGTTTGTGAGGCGATTAATTGTCGACGGCTCGGCGGAAGTCGGTACGCCCGGTACGCTCGTCACGAGGAGCCGAGCTATTAATCACAGCCGTGCACGGCAGCGTGTGCCGGCGCGCCGCCGCCAAATTTATAGAAAATCCGGCGGGAGAATGCGGCGCCGATTCGTGCTGGCGTCGGCGGCGGGTCGGTGATTAATCGGACGGCGCGTCGATGAAGGGGTAGAGTGGCGATGAATGGGGCGGTCGGCGGCGGCGGGCTGCTGGCCGCTCGCGACACGTCAAGTCGGTCCGGCCGAAAAACGCGCCGCCGTCAGCGCCGTTTGAACGGGCGGGCGATGTTTCAGCGGCGGCCGGCAGTGGCGCCGATGGCCGGCCGCCGTGCGTATTTCAACGACGGACTGCGATGCGAAAAATGCGCCCGGTGGTTGCTGACAAAGTGGGCACTGCCCGGGACGCGACGCAGCGTCGCCGTATTGTTTTATCGGCCGTTTGTTCTCCTGCCTATACGAGCGGCGGTCGTTTGTCTTGGCTGGCGTCGCCGGGCTATGACTGCCGGTCGGTGGCGAAGCAACGGCGTTCCCCAGGTAGGTATTCGCCCGCCACAGGTCAGTGGCGGAGCGACGGTGTCCCCAGGTCGGTACCCGCCCACTACAAGTCACGGTGTCCGCAGGTCGGTATCCGCCCACTACAGGTCAGTGGCGGAGCGACGGCGTCCCCAGGTCGGTACCCGCCCACTACAGGTCAGTGGCGGAGCGACGGCGTCCCCAGGTCGGTACCCGCCCACTACAGGTCAGTGGCGGAGCGACGGTGTCCCCAGGTCGGTACCCGCCCACTACAAGTCACGGTGTCCGCAGGTCGGTATCCGCCCACTACAGGTCAGTGGCGGAGCGACGGCGTCCCCAGGTAGGTGCCTGCCCACTACAGGCCAGTGGCGGAGCGACGGTGTCCGCAGGTAGGTACCCGCCCACTACAGGTCAGTGGCGGAGCGACGGCGTTCCCCAGGTCGGTACCCGCCCACTACAGGTCAGTGGCGGAGCGACGGCGTCCCCAGGTCGGTACCCGCCCACTACAGGTCACGGTGTCCTCAGATCAGTACCCGCCTGCTGCAGGCTAGACAGACCTGCATCAGTCTAGAGCTGCTACACCTGCGAACCGAACCACATGTGCTGATGCAGCGCCGAAGCATCGAGACTCGGTGAAGGACAGAAAACCGGAAAGAAAATTGCCAACCGAAGGAATTCCTGGAACTGACCAATGCACCACGGCGATTAGCAAGGACTTTTGTTTTGCTGATTCGCACGTTCAGACAGCTGCCACCAATGTGGCCGGACCTATCTTGTGCACACTGAAGTAGAACCAGGGTGTTGATCCCGACGATACATACCGCAAAATATTCCATGTACCTGCACCTTGAGATGTGTGGTACCGACATCACGCGCCACCAGAGGTGTTGGACGGGCGAGCGCCAGAGGCGCCGCATGGCTTTCACATGCTCCAGCGCACAGTCCGGGCCTCTGTCCACAGTGCCAACCCAAAGTCCGGCCCTTGACTACGCTGCCAGCCCCGGCGTATACATGCGATGAAGCACATGCTGGACCGCCAGCGGTACTGCTCAATGACGACAGCACAATTGAGAGAGGCGGTCAACCTGGCCGCGCTTTGAGAAAGGCGGCCAATTTGGGCGACGTTTTCCCAGCCGCAATCGACGACGCACGCAATATCGGTCCAGAGGCGAGTATAACGAATTGGCCGACGTGACTTTCCCGCAGACAAGTGGGGTCGCACACGTCAAATTACACGCTGCCGATAGCGTAAACAGCGGTGCACCGGCCGCTGAGAACACGACAGATGAGCCAGTACAGGCTTTGGCGGGCTCCAAGAAGTGGCGCTCGTCAACGGTCAGGTGGAGAATGGCCAGGAGTGGGAGTCAATGGCAGACGCTCCCAGGGCCGGTATTGTCTGCAGCTGGTCGTTGGTTTTAATGTCGGTTGGAAGTGTGGTGAGCCTCGGCGAATGTGCTGCATCAGCCCTGAAACTGCGCCCACGAGGCAAACGCAGCAACATTAAAAAGATGGATTGCTCAGTCCACGGATTATGTTCACCGAAAACGATGATAATGTAAGAGGTCGTAGGGTGGCATAATGCGTAGCACACTTACGTGATCTCATGATATGCTGGTAGTATCACCAAGTCGTCGGGATTATCACCAGTCAGAACATTAGATTCGGCTGTTATTACAGCACGGCTGCTATATTCCCAGGTAACAGCTGTACACGCCACTCACTCGGCTATAAGCCAGAAGTGGAGTGGACAGCGGTCGACCAAGGCATAAACGTCTGCGTCGACCACCGACTGACTGTTCATTGGTTTCAACCGGTACTTGTATAGCGTGCCCGCAGCCACGCACACACCACATTTTGGGCAACGATGAGACCACTGACGAGACGTGCTACAGCACACGAGATATGCTAAGTGGCACCGTAGCAGCGCAACCGTCGCCCGGCCTCGACAAGCCGGCAGTGCCATCTATCGGTAGACATGTCACCGACCTGACGGCCCTAATTAGTGTGAAATCCTTATCAGCGTGAGGTCATCAGTTGCAGGTTAATGAGATTACAGAGACCGGGCCAAACAGTACCCGTCTCATGCAGGCCAATTTGGCATTTCATTCATGATAATAGCAACAGATAGTACAGTGGCGGCCGGCAAAAAGGTTCGAATTATTTGAGACGACATGAAACCGCGGAAACAATGGCACAATGGCGGGTATTAACGTCCGTAGGACAGACCACCATTATGCATATGGCCACTGCACGACGGCTTACACACCTGCGCCAATGCATTCGACAGTGAGCCGCCAGAACAATGTAGCCAGCGGGTGCCGGCTACAGGTGCGGGCTTGGCGACGGTCGACCGGCCGCACGGAGATTCACAGCTGGAAAGTGCCATTTCCGGCGCTTCGCCGTGATGGTGTGGCGTGACACAACGGTACCGACTGGTGGTGCTGACGTGGCGCCGCCAGAGACGCCGGCCACCGGTGAACCGGCGTGCGGCAGATGAACCTGCAGTTCGGGGCCGGCAGCTGGCATCGGGCTCGCCTTCGGTCTCGGGAATCCTCCAGATGGGTCATCAGTAGGGGCGGAAGCGTGGCTGCCCCGGGCCGGACGCGGCACCGCAATAATTGCTTGAATTCCAAACGCCGCTGACGACAAAGTGCTCTGCACACGCGAAGGATTCCGAGAGGTGAAACCAGGCGACAAATATAGTCATGGCATGACAAGCACAGCCGCAACAAAATCTGAGTATACCAGGCTCGAGCTTCGACGCGATGCTGACCGAGCTGGACAATAAATGGTGTGGCATTGGGCATGCCACTGATTCCAGCGAAAATCAGACGAATTCCGGCCTGAAGCAAACAAGATGGTCGACGAGGTGCGGTGACCGAGCCCAAAGAGCACATCCAACACAGGTAATGAAAGAGTTGACACACCCTTTTTCAAACCTTACAATTGAGTTGACATTATGGTAATATGCATTCAGATAAACACGTCAACAGAGAATCTGTCTGCATGCGAGCCTCTCTTTACGCCTTTACGCGCATCTCGTGTCTTATGCACGTACGTATCCGAAATAAGCGAGGTGTGACTGAGATACTTCCGGCACATTAACCATCAGTAGTTTATGAATGGTAGAAGCACGTGCAGTTTTCTCGCCTGCATATGCTAAGCATGTTCAAGCATACCCACACCCCTTTGAATTTGTCAGCAGAAGGCGCCCCTCTGAGTAGAAAACGGATCTATCTGAGCAGCTCGAGTACCCCCCCCCCCCCCCCCCTTCTCTCACCGTTCAATGAATTTGGAGACGGCGGCGCCGCTGCAGGGACTTCCGGTGCCCCTTCACACGTACCCCCACCACAACAACGAAGTTCTAGATCCGATAGTGGTACCTCCACAGCGATGGTATAACTCTGCAGATGTCGCCACCTCCACGTACAATGTAGCCATCCTCGCAATATGTCTGCCCATCTGCAAACATTCATACGCCTCCAAACACGCCCCCACCACCGCCGAGTGTCCCCCACCTCTGCAGACACGCTTCCACCCCCGCGGGCGGGCCTCGCCACTCGACGCCCGTCGAGCGCCACCCCTCCGCCGAGTGTCCCCACCTCTGCAGACACGCCTCCACCCCCGCGGGCGGGCCTCGGCACTCGACACCCGTCGAGCGCCACCCCTCCGCCGATTTGTCCCTACGTCGGACCGTGTCAGTCATCGTCTACTGCACGATCCGAGACGCTAATAAATAGTCGTAATTATCCGACTTGTCGTGATGCCGGCTGGACAATGGCGCCTCGGCGGCCCCCGACCGGCGTCGGCGCCGAGCTGGCAGGCGTCACGCGTTCCCGCTGCCGTGTATTATTGATAGCGCAATACGATGTCCAGATAGGGTCGTATCAGATGCCGCAGCAGATACGCTTGTCCAATCTGAATAACGCGCGACCCATCTGGCTTTTTGCCGCGCATTCCCGGGACAGAAGCGCGCCGTAACTCGGAACGGGTGCCGGGGTGCCACGGACACTAAACACTACGACGCTGCGGTCACATGTCCTGGGTAGGAGCGCCTGTAACTCCGGGCCCAGCTGCCGAACAATACCAACAAATACGCACACACAGACAGACGCACACACATGTACGCACCGTTCGTGGCAGTCGTAGTGTATTATGCTGTGAGTCTGATTGGGTTACATTTCATCCTATGGTTTGTGCATAGAAACGGAACACCCGTGGAAAGGAAATATGTATGCAAACAGGGGAATCGAGTGAGTTCAGGTGCAGGAAGCAGCGTAGGAAGTATGAAGGATTTGGGGAATTATAAATGGGAAATGTCGGATTTCTTTATTGGTAAAACTTTTCCGTAATTTATTAAATATCGTAATGTTCAATCGAACAGGTTCAATCGAACAGAACCAATAGTGGCGACCATGACAGGATACCATCACACGAAATATTGCTGAAACGTAGCAGAGAACCAACGATTACGTGGGCAAGAGGGCATCCAGCTTGCGCCCGACAGTAGATTGAGAGGCACAGTAGTCCGAACGAGAGAGGAAAAGAGGGCAGGGACATAGCAGGCCAGACAAGCGGAGAATCGGGCCAGGCAAGCGGAGCCAAGCGCCTAGGCAGGCTGAAATGGATGCCAGGAGCTAAAAAGAAAGCGCGAGCTCGAAAAGAACAGGCATAATTAGTAAGGGCCGAACTCAGCCATCGATTTCAGCACTGTCTACCAAGAAACCCTACTGCTCGCATTCATTGACATGAAGGTTGATCTCAACATATTCCTTAAATTATGAGTGAATTTTGAGAGCAAATGGATTGAATTAGTGCAGTGCGGCGTCGGTCCAGCGTACCCGCAACGACCGCACGCCAGGTAGCTCTACTCGTGCCTCAATGACGGCGTCGGTCCTTCGCTGCAGTACCTCTTCTGTCGCCAGCCCCAACTAGCAGATGAATGCCGGAAGGCAAAGCTCATGACGAGTCTTCAATAAATGGGGAAATAGTCAATGATGTGACTTGCTGCTGGTGTTTTAGAGTGGCCATCAGTTATTGGTTGTAACGATGCGTCGACTGATTTGGTCATATGGCGTCGACAATTTCTCACGCCGATTGGTCGCGGGTGACCAATCGGCATCTGGAGGCAGCAAGATGAGCAATGACGGCCTGGAAGAAGCTGAGGAAAAAGACAAACTAGCAAAGAAATCGTCGTGTCTTACTTTCGGCGCAGCTGCGCACGCCTCCCAGATGACCGATATGAGGTTCGCTTCAACTGGAAGCCATTATAACGGAGCAATCCAAGAAATAATGCGCGTGAATAATGCGCGTGTGCAGTACACCTGAAGAAAAAGACGTCTGAAACAGTACGACGGTGAAGATGACATTGACCAAGGGCACAAGAAAGTAGTGGCGAATATAACACATGGTTCCGTTCCCGTTATCCCCCATCACGCAGTGTTGGTTGGTTCGTTGGTTATTTGGGCTTAGGGGCGCATCTACTGCGTTGGTCATGCAGCGTCCAACATCACGCAGTGTGAAAAGGCGACAAAGCGGGGGCGGTGTGTGCTGCAGATGCTGCACATCAATATGCCTCGAGTGCGATCATGACACTGTATTGCGCCTTGTCTCAAACGATGTCATTCACAGCGCACGCACATCTGGCATCTTAAATGACTCAATCGTGACCGGACCGACCCGAATTGCTGATCTTACTGGGGAATCTTGCTAAGATTCCGAATGGCAAAATGTTGGTGTGGTGGCGCACCTCGAAAAAAAAACTTTCTGTCAATGTCACTGAGATTACAGGCGTCTGCAAACATATCCAGCAGTTGGAAGGCTCTGATGTGCATCTGGTGGAGCTACCGTACAGAAAGTTATTGCGACGACTTAATCACAAGTTGTGTGCCAAACAGGAGGCCCGAGGTCGCACGTACCGGACCACTGTAATATTGAACGACGCCCAAACGAACACAATGAAGGAGATTACCAGCCATCAGCCAAAACATCCATTCCCAATGTCGAAGCCATTCACCACCAACCATGGCACTGAGTGCCGGGCGCTGGGGAGCTGTTAAATAACTACAAAAGATCAGTCAGTTCTCGGCACATATCAGCTGGTGAAGCTCGAAATCACGGGTTGACATAAGCAGATGGGCATATTTTCCACAGAGCAGCGAAGTTGTATGATCCCCCTTGGAATACTTGTACCCTTCTCCGTCGGTAAGAAACTGGCGATGGAAGGACCACAGCTGGCTTAGAGTCGGATCACCTCATCACAGACTATGTCTGGACGGATTGAAGGAGATGGTTTTCAGAGTTTGGGCAGTTTATTTAACTTGTCATGTCACGAGCATACGATGTTCACATTATTTCGATATGATCAGTACAAATTCTGCAATGATGTCCACAATAGAGCCTGCCGCCAAGTACCCGATACCAGGGAACGCACAACCAGTCCGGCTACCCGCTCTCGTGATGTAAAATTATCATCAAGCACTTCGTCAATCACTGCTACTTTCAGAACTCGAGCTAGCAGCAGCATTGGTCGGTGTCTGACTGGAGTCATGCGCTAGAAAGCAATTGCTTGTGCTTCCGCAAGTCCCATGCTTCCGGACAAACTCGATGGTCAATTTGCACTGGATCCACAGTGATGAAGTCTTTGAGGGTCTTCGTAAAGTATCGAGTACCGGAGATCCAGAGACAAGTCACCCAGCACCAGTAGAACCACTATTTCAGTCAGGGTAGCCCAGCTGACCAACTATAACTAACCACCGTCCTCTCGGAGAATTCCTGCAGCTCAGATGAAATGTGATCTCTGGCTATATGGATCTTCGTTGCTGAAATATACATAAACGAATAGCTAAGATCTTGGGTCACAAAGAACTGAAACGCCGAAATGCAAACCATAGGAGACAAACGTAGGCGTTTTCGGCAAGCAAAAAGGCGACATCCGCCATGGTATGGCGAGCTGATCCACACCCACGGAAGCTGATCCACACCCACGGAAGCCTCACGGAATAACGCAGGATACCTCACTACAGAGGAGAAAAGAGGCAGGTGAGCTAGGAGAGGTAGAGAGACAAAAAGCCTGCAGATCTCAGACGCGCAGCTTCAGTGCACGGAAAGGAAATCAGTGTATGCATTAGGACTGAGGTTCAAAATGTCCATGAATTACCGAATAATGGGCTTGAATGCCGTGCTGAATAGCAGGATTTTAAAGAGAATAAGGCCCGCCAGGAAAACACGATTATCTTCCCACCAAACATCAGAGTTGTTGACCTAATCGAATCGATAAGATACAACTAAGGTTCGCGAAAGGCGGAGAGGATCTGAGCTGTCTAAAGGATACTTTCCAGCCTTTGCTTGTGTTGGACGGAGGAGTAATTTTGTTTTCACTATGTTAAGCATTTCAATAAGTGTTCTTATTCATGCTAATGACTACCCAAGCAATAAAATGCCAAAATAGTAGGTCTAATCCCTGTGTATAAGGCCCTTGCAGATTCGCGGGCGTAGGCCCACTAAATGATGTTTTCGCTAGGAAACCACGATGATGTCGAAGCACGAACAATGAATAGTGAGGCAAAGAGCTTCTCACGTTAGCAGGGAAATAAAACAAATCGTTGTGCGGAAGGCTCATCTTTGGGCGACCCACGGTTACAGCCTTGCATTTTAGTTCACAGTCCGTGTATCGAAAAGTGGTGCATCAGAACTTCTAAGGATTCAGAGCATCGAATAGTTCAAAACTTCTAAAATCCTCTAAAGTTAAATTCCTCTTATGGTTCAAAACCCGTAATCGCGGAAACTTCTTTCTGTTGGGGATGTTCAAAACTTCTAACGTATCAAAGCATCTAACGTTCAAAACCTCTACAAACGTTCAAAACCTCTAAGGTTCAGAAACCATAACGTTCAAAATATCTAAGCGTTCAAAACCCTTAAACCTTGAGAAGTAATGCGCGTTCAAATCATCTAAATCAAGAACTATGGTAAAATCGGTGTTTGCGCGTGAAGCGCTTGGTGCCGTCGTCGGGCAGGTGAACGTTATACCGGTTGAATTGCGTTTGTGAGAGGGAAGGGTGTGAAGTTCGTATGCGAAAACTTGGGAAGGAAATATTTGTTTGGATTTTATCGCTCACGCGACACCTTTCGGAGCAATATTGCACTTCTTCAAGGCAAAAAGTTCTTGATTTTGAACACGTTAGAGGCTTTGGTCCCTAGAGGTTCTTAACTCGTTTGTTCTTAGACGGTATGAACTCTTGCTGTTTTTGTGGATTCGATGTTTTGATACCTTCGAGGTTTTGAACACCTAGAGCTTTTGATCGTTCGTGCTTTTGAGTCTTTAGTTGCTCTGAACTCCTAGGAGAATTTGAACGGTTAGAGGTTTTGAACATTAGAAGTTCTGAACTTCCCCAATACGGAATCAAATCTACGAATTTAGAGGTTTTGAACGCTTGGTCCTTTTGATTTCTAGATGTTTTGAAGCGTTAGAGGCCATGAGCATTAGAGCATAAGAGCATATAGACCCTATAAAAGTACCGCCATGGATCTACATATATTTCTTGTCGTCTTATGGACGTATCATTTGTTATTCCTTCAAGTAAAAATAACACCCTCAAAAACCTAACCCTACTCCACTACAACAAACACTCACCAATATACTGGTGAGTGTTTACAATATACAATGTAAGCTGTCCAGCAAGATAATCAAAAACAAACTCAAACGTTATCATCATAGTCATTGCAACGACTCGAGAGTCGAGTAGCTAGAGCGAGTCCGAAAACAACCCTGTTCGTTTGAAGTCAGCAATCCCATTGACCACGAGTCGATCCCAACTCCTACTCAGACTCAGGAACTCAGACACTGTACTCAGACTCAGAAAACACGCAACACTACACGGACGGCCATAAAGCCGGTCACTATTTCCCTTGTTGCCTGCGTCCTCCCCTCCAGCCGAAGAACAAAAGGGTAGGGAGGGGAGAGCTCCCAAGAATTAATGTCAAGAACTCCCGACCCAGCCACTCTGTTCGCAGTCAGGAAGAGCCAAGATACCACAAGCAATAGACCGCTCTGCCACCTAGCCCCGTCACACGACCATCTCACATGGCTCAGATCCTATCGAATCGGAAATCGGAAAGACACCATCGACGCCCAGTCAAGAGACGCGCTTGGAACCTGGGAAAGGTCTGTCGAGGAGCTGTGTTAACTTAAGAGCGGTGGGGTCAGGAATATACTGCTCCAAAGCTGGTGTGCGGTAGTTGGTAGTCCAGCTGTTGTGCCGTACTGCCGCACTGTAGTGCTATAGTACGACACAAGTTGTGCCGTAGTCCAGGCAGTGCTCCTCGAGCTCGTGAGGTCACCGTTAATGAGGATTCCATCACACCCTACTGACATTTCAGTGCTCGTCGAAGCTGTTCGACTACCCTTAGGAGCGATAGCACAAAAAAAAACAATTCCCGGTGATACTCCTGTTTTACCCACCGAAGGAATAATATGATATTTCATCGTAGAAAAGCCACGCGCCCTCTGGGGGAGGTTTTTGGAGAATTTCGGTCCCACCAATAACACCAAGCGTCGAGCCGTCGACGCCTCCCAGAAGACGTGGGTGCAGTAAGAGACGGCTTTGAGCGACATCAAATACCAATTAATTCCCGGCCTTTGACGGCAGTCAGCGATGATCCGGAAGACCAAAGACAGCGCATCCCTCTGATTTATCGCACTGTAATGCTGGCCTGAACCGAAAAACGGATGGGCTGAACATCTGAGGCGAAGACAGAGCCATGACTTGTCCTGCCTGTGGAGTCATTCACGGCGGAATCTGCTCGACTTCCACCGTCCCGCATCTGAGGATCACATGACTGGACATGTGGTTATAATTGAAGGAGATAAGTCAACTTAACACCACAGCTGGAAGACTGGTGTCATCAGAGCCTCAATCCCCGACTGAGATAGAGGACCTAAACTACAACGGCGCACGCTTACCAGGGAGATTTCTGACAGCCAATGTAGATACTACCTCTTGGGCGGAGGCGGTGACCCGCCGACCCGGAAGCGGTTGAAGAGTAAGCTATTCCACCCGCGAAATAAAAAGGTGTGTTCTATTGTGAATGCTATTTTTGGAGGTTATATTATACTCTAAGTGACGTGTCGGTAAGCAGCGTGCCAGCACGAAGGAATTGTGTGCGTTCAAGAACAACAGATCGACGGGTTGGAGCGATGTAAAGGCCGGTGGGTTGGGGATAATAAATGAAAATAACTGATTAATTCCTTGAAATTGTTCTTTTCATGCGTTATTTCTGACACCTAGTGATCTGCAATAAGAACCAGCGCGAGGGCAAATAACTGAAATTTGACTTAGATTATACTCAGACAACACCAATATCGAGTACGGGGTTGCAATAAATCGGAGCGCAGTGGCAGGATGACGTCGTGATAAGACTGCTGTGACCCGGTGCAGCTATAATACGGCCCACGACGTGACACGATGGGCCAAAAACGCATGCCCGTGGTGTCCCGACCGGATCACTGGTGTGCTGTCACTGCACTAGAGATCCCTAGCGACTGGGTGGTATTGCATCACAGGCAGCATGGTCGACAACCAACTACAGATCTCCCGCGACTGGGTGGTGTTGCACCACAGGCAGCATGGTCGACAACAAACTAAATATTTCCCGTGACTGGATGGTGTTGCACCACAGGCAGCGCGATCGACAACAAACTAGAGATCTCCCGGGACTGGGTACTGTTGCACCACGAGCAGCACGGTAGACAACAAACTAGAGATCTCCCGGGACTGGGTGGTGTTGCACCACGAGCAGCACGGTTGACAAGAAACTAGAGGAGATCTCCCGGGACTGGGTGGTGTTGCACCACGGGCAGCACAGTCGACAAGAAACTAGAGATCTCCCGGGACTGTGTGATGTTGCACCACAGGCAGCATGGTCGACAGCAAACTAAAGATTTCCCGTGACTGGATGGTGTTGCACCATAGGCAGCGCGATCGACAACAAACTAGAGATCTCCCGGGACTGGGTGGTATTGCACCACGGGCAGCACGGTAGACAACAAACTAGAGATCTCCCGGGACTGGGTGGTGTTGCACCACGAGCAGCACGGTTGACAAGAAACTAGAGGAGATCTCCCGGGACTGGGTGGTGTTGCACCACGGGCAGCACGGTCGACAACAAACAGCCGCTATCAGCAGGTGTAGAAATAGAGAAAGGTACATGTGTGGAGGATTACGCGCGCTTTTTCGTTGCCAGGAGGCGGCACTATCGCCAGTCGTCAGATGCTACACCACGCCTCCTCTGCTCCAATACAGATTAATAAAGTGTGGGTCAGGGGAAGGGTGCGTAACGGAGTGTGAACAGAACATGCCAGTCTAACTCATATGTGACTGGGTGCTTTGTCGTTGCTGTTTTCACACCGTTGCTATACCTGAATTAGTCAAATAGACCTTAGTGGGCAATAGAACCAGACGAAATCAGGAACATTCCGATGAAAGCAGTGTGCTCTGAACCGCTACTGGTATGTGACAACAAAGGACAAACATGTTTAATATTTTGGCTTTACAGTGCTGCTCAGCTTGATTCGGTACGATACACAAACCGCAGCTCTTCCCTGATTGTGTCCGATTCCGCGACCGCCCGCCGCTATCCTACCTCACGGGTGGGTGCCGCTGCAGTCCGCAACTCGCCTCCTGAACTGGCTGAACGACCACCCCAGCTCATTCCCTGTCTGGTGACACCACCGCCCACGTCTCGTCTCTCTGGTACGTACTAATACCACAGGCGGCTGGTCTGCCTGAATTGTACCGGTGCTACCCGTGGCTCGCCTCCGTTACTGATATAAATACCACCCTCGGTTGTTCTCCTTCGCTGGTACCAGCACTATCCGCAGCTCGCCTATGTGACTGGCATGGATCACCATGATCCGCAGCTGACTTGTCCTTCTCCTTGATCAGCACGACGGCCCTCAGCAGCCGTGCGGTGTGTCGGAGGCGCGCGCGGCGACCAGCGATCGTCGGAGACAAACGACTCGGCCGAGCCGCGCTCGGGCAGCCAATGAGCGGCCGACACGAGGGGCCATCGCTCAACGGCGCCGGCTGACGTCACCGGCCGCATCGAGCGTCTCGACGCGTGCCCGCGGGCGGCAGGTGGGTGTCGGCCGGCCAGCGCGCCTCGCCTCCACGGGTCACAGCCGGTGACGCGCGACCACGCAGTCAGCCGGTCGGGTGACGCTGGACGACAGGAAGTGCGCCCCACAGCCGATGGCGTGTGGAGATGGACGATCGTGATCAAAATACCGCCGACGTGTTGGCCGTCATCGCGACACGACAGAGAGCCGTGCGGTACGGCTGCTGTCGGCTGCAGACCGGCGTCGTGTCAGTCATGCTCCGTTCGCTGGCCGGCGCACCAGGCACGACGGGGCGTCATTTATGACGTCACAGGAGCGAGGGCCCACCGACCTACGCGCGGCGGGCGTGGCGGGCGCGGCGGGGGCGCCGGTGTAAATAGTGGCGTGTGGCGAAACGGTGACAACGCTGCAGCGACGCACACACGGCGCGGAAGGCTCCCGCGTGCTCCGCTCAGCGGACTATCGCAATGAGCGCCACCAATTGCAGATGGGATTTCGCACGGCTTCACTGACAAATGAACTCATTCGCAGACAATCGCCGATCAGGAAGCGGCCGCACGTCCCACTGTGCGCCACCGGTGGTAATCTCCACAAAATGTTACGTTGAAATGGATGAGAAAAACGACCGGTTCGCTTTGCGTGACTTCGCAATCCATTACAAGATAGACGGTGCGCAGACGCAGTTGCACTGCAGATAATTCATGGGACTTGTTTCCAGGCGCTGTTGTACTTGAGACTTCGGCTAACCACTCGATATGTGTGGTTAGCCGCCCTTTCACCGGCACATACACCACTCAGCGTGCAAACCAGTGGTGCCGCCAACATTTTAAGGGGACCGACGAAAAAAATATCAGGGAACAGAGAACACTTTCGGCGCGCGAAGCGCACATAAGATTTTTGGTTTGGGGGTGAAAATCTCGAAATTTCTTCTTTCATCTAGTGGTTGCTAAGGGGGCCGGGTCCTCTTGGCTGCGCTTCTGGTGCAAACGACTGGGTCCACCGTCCGCAGCAGTACAACAGCGGCACAACAGCGGCACAACAGCGGCACAACAGTAGATCAACAGCGGCACAACAGCAGCACAACAGCAGATCAATAGCAGCTGAACAGCGGCAGACAAAATCGTAAGTCGGACGGAATCGCTCGATCATCTCAATGCCACCTTACAGGGACAAGCGCATACGCCTGCGCAACCTAGCCCGCACGCGTCCAGCCCAGCACTGGCACTTCCCGGACAACAAATCTGGCGGCGGCTAACAAGTCCTTTTCGAGTGTGGGAGGTCCTTGGTTCAAGTCTGACCTGGCGCAGACTTGTTCTCAGTCGGCCCCTGTTCAGGAGATGACAGCAACTGGGAAGCGGTTGCCGGGCCACTTACCGACCAGCAACAGCGGCATCAAATCCACGGGCACATCTTTAAACGGATCCTTTAAAGAGCCTTCAAACGGCTCGTTCTGGCCGGTGCCACACTCGGAGGGCACGGCCTCGCCTCGTGTCATCGGAGCGCTTCTCTGTCCACCGCCGTGTCTGTCCGCCGGGACATCGGGTCAGCCCCGCCGTATGCACAGCCAGCTATGGCGGCGAACCCAACAGCAGGTGCGTGTACGAACTTGTCCTGCAAGGGTGTTGGTAAATGAAACCAATCACGTGTACATTGTGGACGTGTGCGTATGTGTGCAGAGCGAAAAGTATCACATAGCGAACCTAACAGGACAAAAACACTTCCTTGGCAGAACGGGGCCACTGTTCAAGTAGGCAGAATCGACGGGGGTGAATCCGGTCGAAGCCATTCAAGCGGTTGAGGAGGGCATTAGTATAAACTGGGTCACAATGACTAGGTTTTCCTCTCTTGGCAGTGCAGCGTCGATCTCGGGGCGCCGGCGCTTCCACTGCCAGACCTTGGCCAGACACCACCGCCGGCAGTGGGCGGGCTGTGCGCCAGCTGTGACGGCGTGCGTCACCCGGCGCGACACGTTTGGCCCGCGTCACCGTGAGCGGTGCCCACGGCCAGTGTGGCTGTGCGGCAGTGACGGCGCCCTCTGCCGGTGCCGTAATGATGACACATGCCGAATGGCGCCACCGCATGAGCCGCGCTGCGCCGCAGCCATAAGCGCAACTTCAATGGTCTAATTGCAAATAAAGGAGATAAATTGGCCGTGAGTGCATGCATCGGGCACGTCCAACCGGCGCCTTTGATCGCTGATGGGTTATTTCTGGCCAAGTGCACACAAAGGAGACAGGCCGGCACCGAGCAGGCAGTGATGTGCACGAACGACGCTCTCAATCGGCGCCACGTTTTTCCCCGACTGGTTGGCGGCGATACGAATGAGAGTGGCCGCGTCACCCTGCAGTGCCAGTGAATGGCGAGAAGCAGGCATGTGGTGTCGGACTCGACCGCCGGGTCGGAACGCCGCATGGATGCGACAGTAAGGCACAACATATACATTCGGGTACATATTTGCCCGGAATACGGAATAAGTGCGCAAATTTAGTACGCACTATTCCCTCAGGTTGTAATATTTGCGAAAAAACAAGATCAAATTGTCCGTTCATAACCACGAAATCAATGCATACTTATTCAGATTGTACCATTTTTTGTGCTTGAAAATCCGACTAGGCGCACATCAGAGCAGAGACGGCAGATCTCACTTCTCGGAAGTATTTCTGGAAACTTTTGACAGTGAAAATCGATAAAACATTCAACCACTTTTTAGTGAGGCTTCAATTGGTCCTCACCACCTACTTTGTCCCTGGTGAGACGCAGCTGTGGGATAGCGGCTGGCTGTGACGCCCTGGTGAGACCCAGCTGTGGGGTAGAGGCTGGCTGTGACGCCCGGGTATGACACCCCGGCGAGACCCAGCTGTGGGGTAGCGGCTGGCTGTGACGCCCGGGTATGACGCCCAGGCGAGACCCAGCTGTGGGGTAGCGGCTGGCTGTGACGCCCGGGTATGACACCCTGGTGAGACCCAGCTGTGTGGTAGCGGCTGGCTGTGACGCCTGGATATGACGCCCAGGCGAGACCCAGCTGTGGGGTAGCGGCTGGCTGTGACGCCCGGGTATGACACCCCGGCGAGACCCAGCTGTGGGGTAGCGGCTGGCTGTGACGCCCTGGTGAGACACAGCCGTGTGGTAGCGGCTGGCTGTGACGCCCGGGTGAGACCCAGCTGTGGGGTAGCGGCTGGCTGTGACGCCCGGGTATGACACCCAGGCGAGACCCAGCTGTGGGGTAGCGGCTGGCTGTGACGCCATGGTGAGACACAGCCGTGTGGTAGCGGCCGGCTGTGACGCCCTGGTATGACACCCAGGCGAGACCCAGCTGTGGGGTAGCGGCTGGCTGTGACGCCTGGATATGACGCCCAGGCGAGACCCAGCTGTGGGGTAGCGGCTGGCTGTGACGCCATGGTGAGACCCAGCTGTGTGGTAGCGGCTGGCTGTGACGCCCGGGTATGACACCCCGGCGAGACCCAGCTGTGTGGTAGCGGCTGGCTGTGACGCCCTGGTGAGACCCAGCTGTGGGGTAGCGGCTGGCTGTGACGCCCTGGTGAGACACAGCCGTGGGGTAGCGGCTGGCTGTGACGCCCTGGTGAGACCCAGCTGTGTGGTAGCGGCTGGCTGTGACGCCTGGATATGACGCCCAGGCGAGACCCAGCTGTGGGGTAGCGGCTGGCTGTGACGCCCTGGTGAGACACAGCCGTGTGGTAGCGGCCGGCTGTGACGCCCGGGTATGACACCCCGGCGAGACTCTGGTTGCCGGGCGACAGGCCGGTGAGTCGCTGGCCGTTTTTGCCGCGGATTGGTGGCGTGGCTGAGAGTGACGGGCCACCACCGCTGGGCAGGCGCACCTGGCCCCGGCACGGACTTTTTGCGCCGCCGCCACTCCAGCTCTATTAGCGCAATCGGCGTGGCCGGGCCACCTTTTTATCGACGATCCAGTGGCATTCAGCCGATGGACGCTCAAGGCATTGCCGGTATCGGCACAATCAGGCGTGCCGCCGCGTTGCGGAGTCGCTGGTACTGTTCCACACACCACTGTGCAACACTGTTTAGCTGGTATTGCCGGCGCACCACCACGTCACACAATGACACATGTACGTTTATCTAGAGGCTAGTGCGGGCAGCCACAATGGCGGGCACGTCACATGGTCATCCAATGATTAGGCAGAAGAAAGCGTTTAATCGCAGACTGTAGACGTAGCGAACTTCGTTTACAAACGTACGGGAGGTCGGTTTTGCGGCGAGGAATATAATACACTGCCATCATTAACAGAATATGTACGGCAATGGCTGCCTCATTTATCGACATGCACTGCATCAGGTATTAATTTCATTGCATACCGTGCCGGTGGCATGTACATTATCCGGCAGCTAATCAAGCCCACGGCCACCGGCCGTTTATTCTCCGACTGAGACGAATAAAGGCATTGCTGAGACGGCAGCCGTGGCTACAACGCCAACACACCTATGACTAGATAAATAACGAGCCGCCGCTCGGCTGTTCAAGGTCCCGGCAGCCGGCGTCACGGCCACGCGAAACCTATACCGCAGTCGGTGCCATCGTCGTGGTCCGAGCCATAAAACCGGCTTTGAAGGGGACAGGCCGTATAATCGAGCGGGCATAAATAAAGATTACGTGTCAGTCCAGATCGGAGATGGAAGAAAGGGGTTTGCCCCCCGCTGCTGGCGGCCTTACACCTGTCCGCCGAGCTAACTGTGTCATTCTTCCTGGGTCGCAGTGCGTTTTTGTGGCGCGATTCCTTAACGGTCTACCACCTCCCCCGCCTATCAGCCGTATCAAAGGCGGCCATCGGGCGCGATTACGAACTGGCGCGTCGATCGCGGCGCACGGCTGAAAAGAGGTGGCCGATACACCGACCTGGCCCGGCCGTGCCTGCCTGGGAACGACCTTCGCCGGCAGGCCGCACTGGATGCCTTTCAAACAGACAGAAGCACCAATATTGGCCCGAACAGCTCACAGTTTCAGACCCCACCAGACGTTCGAAAAAAAACCCTCAGTCTCCCACCTCCTGGGACGACGACCTAACTTATCCTAATACTTGTCATTATATCCAGGTACCAAGGGATTTAATTGTTCCCCAAAAATGTGTCGAGGTATTTATCATGGGTCAAATATTTACCAGCTATCATCTTTTTTTAATAATCCTTACATAAAAGCAGTCTCGCAATCGCGAAGCAACAACACAACTATTTTTCCAAAGAGGCTCGGAAAGTCCGGCGGATATGCAAAACCAGCAACCTGACCGATGACAAGACAGCCATCGCGAACGGGTAACCCAACTGACAAGCTCCCTTCAAGCGGGTGCTTGATTTTTTGTGTATCGCTGGCCGACTCCGCAGGAAAACGGCAGCACCCATGCAGCATAAACGGCAACACCCATGCAGCAACCACAGTCGGCTGGAGACGAACGGGTTCCGCCACAAGAGCTGCCACCCAGTGGCACTAACGTAATCCTGGCCACATTAAGCCAGGCGGCTGTCAGTCGGCCAGCGGGCAGCGCTCTCACGCCAGAGGTGACCGGCTCGTGGTGGGCTGCTGCTGGTGAGGCTCGCCGCCAGCCCACCTATCAGCCAGAGGTAACCGGCTCGTGGTGGGCTGCTGCTGGTGAGGCTCGCCGTCAGCCCACCTATCAGTCAGAGGTGACCGGCTCGTGGTGGGTTGCTGCTGGTGAGGCTCGCCGTCAGCCCACCTATCAGCCAGAGATGACCGGCTCGTGGTGGGCTGCTGCTGGTGAGGCTCGCCGCCAGCCCACCTATCAGCCAGAGGTGACCGGCTCGTGGTGGGCTGCTGCTGGTGAGGCTCGCAGCCAGCCCACCTATCAGTCAGAGGTGACCGGCTCGTGGCGAGCTGCTGCTGGTGAGGCTCGCCGTCAGCCCACCTATCAGTCAGAGGTGACCGGCTCGTGGTGGGCTGCTGCTGGTGAGGCTCGCAGCCAGCCCACCTATCAGCCAGAGATGACCGGCTCGTGGTGGGCTGCTGCTGGTGAGGCTCGCCGCCAGCCCACCTATCAGCCAGAGGTGACCGGCTCGTGGTGGGCTGCTGCTGGTGAGGCTCGCCGCCAGCCCACCTATCAGCCAGAGGTAACCGGCTCGTGGCGAGCTGCTGCTGGTGAGGCTCGCCGTCAGCCCACCTATCAGTCAGAGGTGACCGGCTCGTGGTGGGCTCCTGCTGGTGAGGCTCGCCGCCAGCCCACCTATCAGCCATACAGGACGAGGCTGAATAGCTTTGACAGACGAATGCGTCGTAACTCTGACTGGTAACTCGTCGAAACAACTACATGCAATGTAGCAATCCTGTCCGTCTCATGAAGCAAGGGTGCATGTCGTACACACACATTCAATGACTCTACATAGCGATGCAATTCGGAACAACTCGAACTGCTGAGGTGGCTGCAATGTGGCCTTGTGACGATGACACATTTCATTACTAACACCGACACTGCTGGGACCGGTGTATCCAATTGGTGGACACCATGCCACTAGGTGAATGATTAATGACTGAACACCATGCTATCTTAGACGAATTTCACTGGCCCAGCATCTGCATAAACACATCAGACAGCAACCATAGTGCAGTGCAACTACGGCAGGTGGTGTTCTCGCACCTGGCCCATCTCCTCACCGTGCTGCCGCTGCAACTACGGTCGGTGATATGGTCCCACGCGGTCCATCTGCTCACCGTGCATCCATTACAGCTGTGGCCGGATCGGCTGACCGCAGGCGCCGGCCCGGGACGGGAGGGAGGGAGGGAGAGGCTGGCGCGGGTACCGCCGCCGGCGGGCACGCGCAGCCGCCCGACGTCGCACCAAAATGCGCCGCGCCAACAACCGGTGCAAGGCAGCGCCAATGCAGACTCAGTTCCGGGAACAGCCCGGCCTCGGCCACGTCCGACGCCCGGCCTCTGCCACGTCCGGCCTCGGCCACGTCCGACCCCCGGCCTCTGCCACGTCCGACGCCCGGCCTCGGCCACGTCCGACACCCGGCCTCGGCTACGTCGGACACCCGGAACGTGGCCACGTCCGACGCCCGGACCGTGGCCACGTCCGACGCCCGGCCTCGGCCACGTCCGACGCCCGGCCTCTGCCACGTCCGGCCTCTGCCACGTCCGACGCCCGGCCTCGGCCACGTCCGACACCCGGCCTCGGCTACGTCGGACACCCGGAACGTGGCCACGTCCGACGCCCGGACCGTGGCCACGTCCGACGCCCGGCCTCGGCCACGTCCGACGCCCGGCCTCGGCCACGTCCGACATCCGGAACGTGGCCACGTCCGACGCCCGGACCGTGGCCACATACGACGCCCGGCCTCGGCCATGTCCGACGCCCGGCCTCGGCCACGTCCGACACCCGGAACGTGGCCACGTCCGACGCCCGGCCTCGGCCACGTCCGACGCCCGGCCTCGGCCACGTCCGACACCCGGCCTCGGCCACGTCCGACATCCGGAACGTGGCCACGTCCGACACCCGGAACGTGGCCACGTCCGACACCCGGACCGTGGCCACGTCCGACGCCCGGAACGTGGCCACCGTCTAATTCGGAAATCTACATTCATGCAAATTTGCCTCTGCAGACTGGAAGATGATGCTCCCACACACAGCGGGCGGGGTGGTTGGCCAAATTGCTGCCCACCAGCGGCAAGGTCGCCACAGGAGAGCCTCCGAGGGCATCGCATTTCCGACGTTTTCCATGAACTCACTGGATCAAACCTCACTACTGCGAGTCACCGGTGGCGAAGGCAGATGCGATACAGCCTTGTATGCGTGATAGGGTCAACATTTGCAAATGCTGGAGCAGGTCCAAATGAGCACATTGGGTGCCGGCAGGACACATGTATAGGACATGAGTTTGCATCACTGTCGGGCACCTTAAAATCAAAATTGCTATCATTCCGTGCCAGGAGCTGCCACCTGTTGCTAAGATCACCCAGGGGTCAGGGGGCTGGCTGAGACATTTGGTGTCACGTTGGTACCTGGATCGGCTTGGTTCTGGAATGCTCCGCGAGGAACATAACGAAAACAAATTACGAACGTTGTGACTGTAATGTGATTAAAACATGGCTCCGTCTATTTAGACAACAGACATGCCTTTCTACCTTACGATATATTTGCATCGATGAAGGTGCAAACGAGAAGGAATTACTCTCTTGATAAGATTGGTTAGATGCCTGAATTTCAACGCAGATGTTGTAGTGTGCCTATCGGTTATTGAGTAGCTGTAAAATGTTGACCGGTATATTGCATGTTTTAAAATGCATGGTGGTTAGCTGACTTCCTGTATGTACTTAGACCAACATAAGTGTACTAACACTTTGAACATGAACGAGTGACCGGTGTTACTGATCTGCCGTATACGGTATATTCGTGACGTGGCACATCCGGTATTGTGCATGAGTTGGATGGTTTGCTCGTATGCTGCGTCATCTGGTGATGGGGACCTACATGACATACATGACACAGGGCGCTGCAGCATGACACACATACACGCGAATACGCAACCAAGACGCACCGGTACTGGCAAACTGTGCCGACGGGCATTGAGAACATATAGAGATAGATACAATAAATAGAGAACATATAGAGAACATACAGAGATAGATACAACAGATAGAGATAGAAATAGAGAAAGAGATAGAGATAGAGATATAGATAGAGATAGAGATAGAGATAAAGATAGACATAGAGATAGAGATAGGGGTAGATAGATATAGAGATAGAGATTGAGATAGAGATAGAGAGAGAGAGAGAAAGAGAGAGAGAGAGGAGAGAGGGATACATCACATAGGGCGCTTCGGCCGGACTTGATCAATCTTCATCAGTGGCCAATTTCACTAAAATCACAAGCTGTGTATTCACACCGAATTCGGTGTGAATACACAGTTTGTGCTGTTATTTGTAAAGATGGCATTTCACTAACATCACGAGCTAACAAAACTACAAAATCCAAAGTACATCGTTTGTTAGTCACAAACTACACAGAAATGTGTGTTATTACATCGTCTGAATTTCACCAAGGTTGTCGGGTGTTCACAATCTTGGCAATTACACCGCGTGCGATAGCACAAGTTCTAGGCTGTGTGAATTTTGGTGGAGAGCAGTGGCAGTAAAGGGAAACATGGATGAATTTGATTTGTTTTTCGAGGAGGCTCCGCCGCGGTAAGTAGCAAGGGTGTTCAAGCCTCTTAGCAACCTACACTTCGAGAGTGAAAACTACTTCAGGTACCTATGTACCTAATCTTCATTGTCGGATGAAGAGGGACATTACAGGCTAGAACCAAACATCTGAATAGATGGCTATGTTTAGTTCTTCTCATGAATCCAGGGGGCTATGCCCACAAGACAGGTGCGGATACAAGGGGGACGCTGGGGGCATGTACATCCGCCCCATGAAAAGTTAGTACCTCTCCGGCCGGGTAAATGCGTCCCTCCGGGAAGGCTAGAGGCACCCCTCAAATTTTTCTGCCAGAGGCACCTCTCTGAGGAAAAGGTGTCCCTTGGAAGAAAAGGCTGCCCTCTGGGAAGGCCCGTATACACAAACCTTGGTAGGTAGGTAGGTAAATAGGGTAGCTACTACCTACCTAGAGCCCAGGGGGTGTTTGTTGTTTTACACTTTTGAGGCAAGTTCCTCCTCAATGTTGGCTTTCCCCCCCCCTACACTAATTTCAACTTTTAACATGGAACCCCGTGGAGTGTCCCCCTCCAATCCATTTGGGCCTGCCCATTGCCTTCACGTATTTTGCCCCCACCCCACCCCCAAATAATTTTCAAAAATAAACACCCGTACTACAGCCTCTAGGACCCCCACTGGCATTAGTACATACCTTGCTTAAGTAACATACCGGATTGAAGGTAGCTAAGGAGGCTTGTTCTTCATGCATGCAAACCTCCACTTGCATCAGTCATTAGGTAGGTCCTAGGTAGGCACCTACATACCCGCCACAGCCCACAACCAGCATAAACTGATCCACAAAACACGAAGGTCACTGTCATGTTGAATCATTCCATGCTGTCCTCAATAGCTTATGAAGCTGTGCTCACAAAACACATACGCAAATCACTCACGCAAATTAAATCCAGTCACTTCACCCACCCCCATCATCACGGGCAAAGCATGGCGATACCACTGGTTTTCTGCTGTCTTTCCATTGTTGGCGCATGCGCAGCCTTGCATTTTTGCAATTCTGTCGTGATGCAAATTCCGGATTCTTTGGGCTTGACTGCCATCGGAACCCAGGGTTGGATCGATACATTTTAATGATTGAGGAAATATAAATTTAACTATCGATGTAGGGTAAGGCCTCGGATAACATGGTAAAAATTGCAGGTACGGTCAGATACAGGGGCATTGGGGTGCATTCCTCCAATGCCCCCATATGGAAGGTGGCTCTCCTCCGGCCGGGCAGAGGAGCCGCTCTGCAAAGGCTCTAATACCCCCCCCCAACGAATTGTTCAGCCTTAGGCGACCCTCGGAGGCTTCCGGCGGAGGTACCCCTCCAGGTGCTTTAGCAGAGGAGCCATCCGAAGAAATGACACACCCCTCCAGACAATTGCCTTATGGAAATTCCTGTATCCGCCCCTGACGGGGGGGGGGATTTCCCAGGCAGTGGCGGAAGATGCCAGCACTCCGTGTTGGCAAACAAAATAATGACTGGGGGAATGGGGCAGCTAGGATGAAATCGTGGTCCGAATCCGGTGATGTTTTGGACACTTGGTGGGTTGTGATGGGATGGGTAGTGGGTCCGCCGCTGTGTTCAGTACATTTTCTTAATGGCAGCTTTGCTATCTTTTGTTCCCCATTGCAATTTCATACAGTAGGTATATCCTCCATCCATGTCAGGAACGGATCCAAAGGGTAAAGAGACTAACCACCTTAGAACCAGTAAAACGCCCTACTGCGGTAGGAGTGTGACCGTCATGCTGCTCAGCGGAAGACGCCTTTTAACGAAAAAGTACATGAATGGCAATCTCTCGCCAATCTAGGGGGGAGCAGGTCCAAAGACATCAGGTGAATGGGGCCTGGGCGGATCCATGAATTGCTATGGAGCACTTGGTCTCTGGAGGGCGGCCTCTGGCTATAAAAAAATCGGGCTGGAGGGTGCACTCGAGCCTTCCTGGAGGAGCGCTATTCCCAGCCGAAGGAGCGCAAATTTACATTGGGGGCACATGCCCCCAGTGCCCTCTGTATCCGCTCCCGTATTGAGGATAATGAAGCATATACATTAGCAGGCCGAAAATCCAGGGAGGGATTCTCAGCCTGGTGGGATGTCAGTTGATTTTCCTTTCAAGGGTTTATGGCATTGAAGGAAACTGTTTATAATAAAATATCATATTTCCATCGTTCAGTCTTATGTATCTTAATTATCTCTTACATTATTAATTCGGCAGAATTTCTTCACTTAGTCATTATTGTAAATAAATCATATTATGTTGGAATATCTGTGTAGATTTTTTACTGAAAGGCATTGTAAAATCACACAGTTATATACACTCGCAACATCCTGCCAGGATTACAATTTTTGTCATTACAGAGCAAGACCTTTGTGAAACTTGATTTAACACAGTTTGTGATTTGCATCACACGGTTTGTTAGCAAACTGTGTGAGTACAAAAACAATAGTGAAATTGGCCACTGGTGAGCATTACTCCACACATCGTGAACTATTCTTCTTTTCTTTTCTTCTTTTTTAAGGAAATTTCGTCCGAATTCTTGCTCAGGTGGCTTAATGGACCGGGGTCGCATTGATAAGCAGAGCTTGTTACACCAACCCTGGCACCACAATCCGATCCGTGAATTCCAGTTCGGCGGTATAATTTTGACCAAGAGTTTAACGTACCGTCAACGCATCGGCACGGACGTCCCGGTAGCTCGTCCCACGGCCTTAACGGGCCAGGTGCCAACTGACCCTCCCAGCCGGAGGTTAAATACGAGCGAGTGAAGCGACTCGAACCCAGTCTTGCCAAGACAGGGGAGACCAATGAAGGTCAGCGCTCTAGTCAACTACCGGGGCGGCTAACTTGGTTAATGGCTTCCCAATCGTTCGTCACCACAGTTC
>JAOTOM010001795.1:0-27500 GCA_034440615.1 Ashinkailepas kermadecensis | reverse complement strand
GAAAATTAATATTACGTCTAAATTAATATGATGTTTCGCGCTGCACAGTCCCTAATTGAGGGCAAAACAATATTATGTCCGCGTTGCATAGTCCTGACTGAGGGAAAATTAATATTATGTCTTGCGTTACATAGTCCTGACTGGGGGCCAATTCAAATTATGTCTTGCATTGCACAGTCCCTGACTGAGGGCAAATTAATATTATGTCTTTCGTTGCGCAGTGGCCATGAGTGGAAGAATACGAACGTCCAAAACAAACATCAAGAACCGTGAGGATACCGTGGGCAGTGTGTGATTGCAGCGCATTCTACAGCCATTATCTGGGAACTTCCCAGTAGGAGCGCAGCCCGGACAGCCTCCCCCCCTCAGCGCGATAGTGCTTCTTGTTGCCACCTGGCCATGTCCGCTGGAGTAAGTAAACATTGCGAACGAGTGGTCCGACTTGACACCACTTAGCAGTTCGGTGGCACGAGACGTCAAACCGACTGAATTTCAGCGGTGTCTACTCGTCAACCTTCATTGACTTCTGTCAAAACTTTATACATCCTACCTTCCGATTTGTGGGTGGCTGACCGAGGTATCGGTGTTGTGTGGCATGTGACGTCACTCGGCAGGTGCAATATATCTTGCCCGCACCTTGATATGCTGGCCCCGGGCAAGACGTGCACACCACTTTAACACATGTCTGGTTGCCTCGCCATGCGTCCTGTTACACAGATTGAACCCGCCGACCACGAAAACCAACAGTTGGCTGGCCATCGTGAAGCGTAACATCGTAAAGCGCGTCGATCCACCGCGTGCAAACGCAACAGTCATCGGCGCGCCGCGTCACGCCGAACGGCTGCGCGGCGGTAACGGGCGACAGGCGCGGACAGAGCATGGCAGGGCCGGGCCGCCCTGCACCAGTGGCCGGAGAAACTCGGCCCACCTGCGCACTGCGCACTGCGCAGCTCGTCAGCCACATTTCGCCTCAGCTCGTCAGGAGTCGGCCGGGCCACATTTCGCCTCAGCTCGTCAGGAGCGGGCCGGGCCACATTTCGCCTCAGCTCGTCAGGAGTGGGCCGGGCCACATTTCGCCTCAGCTCGTCAGGAGCGGGCCGGGCCACATTTCGCCTCAGCTCGTCAGGAGCGGGCCGGGCCACATTTCGCCTCAGCTCGTCAGGAGCAGGCCACATTTCGCCTCAGCTCGTCAGGAGCAGGCCACATTTCGCCTCAGCTCGTCAGGAGCAGGCCACATTTCGCCTCGCTCGTCAGGAGCGGGCCACATTTCGCCTCAGCTCGTCAGGGCCTTTCGCCTCAGCTCGTCAGGAGCGGGCCGGGCCACATTTCGCCTCAGCTCGTCAGGAGCAGGCCACATTTCGCCTCAGCTCGTCAGGAGCAGGCCACATTTCGCCTCCGCTCGTCAGGAGCAGGCCACATTTCGCCTCAGCTCGTCAGGAGCAGGCCACATTTCGCCTCCGCTCGTCAGGAGCAGGCCACATTTCGCCTCAGCTCGTCAGGAGCGGGCCACATTTCGCCTCAGCTCGTCAGGAGCGGGCCGGGCCACATTTCGCCTCAGCTCGTCAGGAGCAGGCCACATTTCGCCTCAGCTCGTCAGGAGCAGGCCACATTTCGCCTCAGCTCGTCAGGAGCAGGCCACATTTCGCCTCAGCTCGTCAGGAGCAGGCCACATTTCGCCTCAGCTCGTCAGGAGCAGGCCGGCGAGTCACACGACGACTGCCGTCCGGCCGAGCGGACGGCAGTTCGCTCTGACTGCGAGAGGCGCACGCGGCGGCGACGTGAGTCCCAATCAAGGGGGCACGGCTGCGGTTGGGTGCAGCGAATGGAGTTGACGTCGTGGGACAAGCTTCCTCCACAAAGACAGCGCCCAGCGGTGCCTCTCCATCGAAGATATCGGAAAACCATGATGACTGACGACCATAAGAACTGCACCAAGCCGCGCCTCAAGCCGCACCTCAACGAACACCTGAAGCCGCACCTCAAGCCTCTAAGTCCGCTGTCTGGCCGTCGTCAGTGCACCGTTATACCAGATCACTAGTACGATTCACGAATGGATGCAAATATTGACATCGCAGGGAATTTTCACAGGTCCCACTTACAAAAAGCTGTCACAAGTCTCACTCACGGTCCCTTTCGGAACATTCTACACCCGATACATTTGACGCCGTCCCACCCAGAGCCCGCCTCGACAATTCCCACCCCAGTCCGCCCTAACAGTCCCAAACAGAGCCCGCCTCGACAATTCTCACCCCAGCCCGCCCCGACACAGTCCCACCCATAGCTTGACCTGACAAATCTCACCCACACAGACTCTCACAGCCACCCCTGACACAGTCCGGCCCATAGCCAGCCCTGACAACACCCACCGGCAGCCAGGCCTGACACGGCCCGGCCCACAGACAGCCCTGACAACACCCGCCGGCAGCCAGGCCTGACCGGTCCGACCCACAGCCAGTCCTGACACGGTCCGGCCCACAGCCAGCCCTGACACGGTCCGGCCCACAGCCAGCCCTGACACGGTCCGGCCCACAGCCAGCCCTGACACGGTCCGGCCCACAGCCAGCCCTGACACGGTCCGGCCCACAGCCAGCCCTGACACGGTCCGGCCCACAGCCAGCCCTGACACGGTCCGGCCCACAGCCAGCCCTCACACGGTCCGGCCCACAGCCAGCCCTGACACGGTCCGGCTCACAGCCAGGCCTGACAACACCCACCGGCGGCCAGGCTGGACACGGTCAAGCCCACAGCCAGCCCTGACACGGTCTGGCCCACAGACAGCCCTGACAGCGCACACCAGCAGCCAGGCCTGACACGGTCCGGCCCACAGCCAGCCCTGACAACACCCACCAGCAGCCAGGCTGGACATGGTCAAGCCCACAGCTAGCCCTCACACGGTCTGGCCCACAGACAGCCCTGACAGCGCACACCAGCAGCCAGGCCTGGCACGGTCCGGCCCACAGCCAGGCCTGACAACACCCACCGGCGGCCAGGCTGGACACGGTCAAGCCCACAGCCAGCCCTCACACGGTCTGGCCCACAGACAGCCCTGACAGCGCACACCAGCAGCCAGGCCTGGCACGGTCCGGCCCACAGCCAGCCCTGACAACACCCACCGGCGGCCAGGCTGGACACGGTCAAGCCCACAGCCAGCCCTCACACGGTCTGGCCCACAGACAGCCCTGACAGCGCACACCAGCAGCCAGGCCTGACACGGTCCGGCCCACAACCAGCCCTGACACGGTCCGGCCCACCGCCAGCCCTGACACGGTCCGGCCCAAAGCCAGCCCTGCCACGGTCCGGCCCACAGCCAGCCCTGACACGGTCCGGCCCAAAGCCAGCCCTGACACGGTCCGGCCCAAAGCCAACCCTGACACGGTTCGGCCCAAAGCCAGCCCCGACACGGTCCGGCTCACAGCCAGGCCTGACAACACCCGCCGGCGGCCAGGCTGGACACGGTCAAGCCCACAGCTAGCCCTCACACGGTCTGGCCCACAGACAGCCCTGACAGCGCACACCAGCAGCCAGGCCTGACACGGTCTGGCCCACAGCCAGGCCTGACACGGTCCGGCTCACAGCCAGGCCTGACAACACCCGCCGGCGGCCAGGCTGGACACGGTCAAGCCCACAGCTAGCCCTCACACGGTCTGGCCCACAGACAGCCCTGACAGCGCACACCAGCAGCCAGGCCTGACACGGTCTGGCCCACAGCCAGGCCTGACACGGTCCGGCTCACAGCCAGGCCTGACAACACCCGCCGGCGGCCAGGCTGGACACGGTCAAGCCCACAGCTAACCCTCACACGGTCTGGCCCACAGACAGCCCTGACAGCGCACACCAGCAGCCAGGCCTGACACGGTCTGGCCCACAGCCAGGCCTGACACGGTCCGGCCCACAGCCAGTCCTGACAACACCCGCCGGCGGCCAGGCTGGACACGGTCAAGCCCACAGCTAGCCCTCACACGGTCAAGCCCACAGCTAGCCCTCACACGGTCAAGCCCACAGCCAGTCCTGACACGGTCCGGTTCACAGCCAGTCCTGACAACACCCGCCAGCAGCCAGGCCTGACACGGTCCGACCCACAGCCAGTCCTGACACGGTCCGGCCCAAAGCCAGCCCTGACACGGTCGGGCCCAAAGCCAGCCCTGACACGGTCCGGCTCACAGCCAGCCCTGACAACACCCACCGGTGGCCAGGCTGGACACGGTCAAGCCCACAACCAGCCCTGACACGGTCTGGCCCACAGACAGCCCTGACACGGTCTGGCCCACAGACAGCCCTGACAGCGCACACCGGTGGCCAGGCTGGACACGGTCAAGCCCACAGCCAGCCCTGACACGGTCCGGCCCACAGCCAGCCCTCACACGGTCCGGCCCACAGCCAGCCCTGACAACACACACCAGCAGCCAGGCCTGGCACGGTCCGGCCCACAGCCAGCCCTGACAACACCCACCGGCGACCAGACCTGACACGGTCCGGCCCACAGCCAGCCCTCACACGGTCCGGCCCACAGCCAGCCCTGACAACACCCACCGGCGACCAGGCCTGACACGGTCCGGCCCACAGCCAGCCCTGACAACACCCACCGGCGACCAGGCCTGACACGGTCCGGCCCACAGCCAGCCCTGACACAGTCCGGCCCACAGCCAGCCCTGACAACACCCACCGACGACCAGGTCTGACGCGGTCCGGCCCGGCCCCGCCCGATCCTAACGCCGCACCGCCGGTCGGCACGGCCGAATACCGCATACATCAGGCCGTGCCGGACAGATAATCGACCTCTTTTTGTGGCCGCTGGCCGCCCGGTATTTGTTTATCCTGGCTGTGATTTACTCGCCGATGGCCACTAATGCCCCGGCCGTATTAATTAGCCTGATTAATAGAGGCCACCTCGACGATAGCGGGTGCGTCCGTGCCTGACGCCCGTCGGGCACTAGACACCGCCCGTCCGGTCACAACGGCATCAGCAGACGCCGTCGGACACTAGACACCGCCCGTCCGGTCACAACGGCATCAGCAGACGCCGTCGGGCACTAGACACCGCCCGTCCGGTCACAACGGCATCAGCAGACGCCGTCGGGCACTAGACACCGCCCGTCCGGTCACAACGGCATCAGCAGACGCCGTCGGGCACTAGACACCGCCCGTCCGGTCACAACGGCATCAGCAGACGCCGTCGGGCACTAGACACCGCCCGTCCGGTCACAACGGCATCAGCAGACGCCGTCGGACACTAGACACCGCCCGTCCGGTCACAACGGCATCAGCAGACGCCGTCGCAGAGAGTCGCGCCATAGTAGCGGTGGGAGCCGACTGCCCCAACACCACCCACGCCACCACGCCGGCCGCCACAGTACCGGCCCCAGCACCACTGCCGGCCGCCACAGTACCGGCCCCGACACCACTGCCGGCCGCCACAGTACCGGCCCCAGCACCACTGACGGCCCCAGCACCACTGCCTATCAAACGCTACCGACATCTGTCACGGTACCCATCAAACGCTACCGACATCTGTCACGGTACCTATCAAACGCTACCGACATATGTCACGGTACCTATCAAACGCTACCGACATCTGTCACGGTACCTATCAAACGCTACCGACATCTGTCACGGTACCCATCAAACGCTACCGACATCTGTCACGGTACCTATCAAACGCTACCAACTGCCATAGTAGTGGTCACATGCTATAGATAATTGCTGGACGAATGGTCCGATATTGTAGATATATCCCAGAGTAATGACTACATACCGTACACATATTCCAGAGGAATGGTTAGATACTGTAGATAGCTATCAGACTAATGATCGGATACTCCAGATAGCTCCCAGACTAATGGTCGGTTACTCCAGATAGCTACCAGACTAATAGTCGGATTTTCCCAGACTAATGGTCGGATAATGTAGATAGCTCTCAGACCAATCCTCGGAAACTGTAGATACCTTCCCGAGTAATGGCGACTTGGTTAGTTATTGTAGTTTAGGAGCGCATCGACTGCATAGGTCACATAGCGCCCACATAATGGCAACTTGCTGGAACCATCGGTAACTATCGCACCAGTGGCCGGTAATGTAGACCGGTGTCACCATAGCTGCTAGTTAATACAGGTTTCACAACAGCACACACGGCAGGATGTACAGCCTACCTCGCCGCCGCCAACCCGGCAATCAACCTCGGTACCCATACTACATACAGTCGGCATATGAGATATATGGCCACTTCAATCGTGTGGACAGTGACGTCATTGCTTACAACGTTTGCAATTGCTTCCGCTGTGACGCATGGCCTCCATGCAAATCATATTCACAACAAAGGCACGTCTTCGTACATTGCTTGGTCAGCTTCCGGTCTTTGGAGGATTATTTCATTAACTGCGGAACGCAAGTACCATCTGCAGTCGCTGCTACTCCTGGAGCGCCCTGTAGTGCCGGTGCCCTATCTACATTGAGTCCACCTAGTTTTTAAGACGTAGTTGCACCTCTATTTGGCCACCTGAATTCATCCGATGGAGCAATATTACCACATGATACAGTGATATGGTCAGACTTCTGAGTTAACAAGTGGTGGTAGCACCGAAATCAGGGGGGAAATCACACTATAATGTGAGCTTGTCCATCTACATACACTGAACTTCATAAAACAATAGGGTGCACAAAACATTGGAATGCATGAATGGATAAATTGCATAAGGCAGTCCTCCGGAGCTGTTGCCTTCAATTCAGAACTATCATTGGTCCCTGGCACAATAAGCGCCCGCATCCGCCCATCAAACTGCGCTCAGGGGTCTAAGCACGGCACTGAAATATGGCAACTCATCTGTCTGTGCAGTTTCTTCTAAAGAAAATTATAGAGGGGCTGAGCGGGTAAATTTAAACTCTTGTCAGATTCGTACCAAATATAATGGAGGGAAACTCTGGTGGAGCGGAAATTGGCGACAACAGGAACGAGACAGGAGTCGAAAGAATGGGGCCATTTTGCACCTGACTTCCCACTAATTATAGTTTACATCCTAGGGGAACCTGTAATGCAACGGAAATGAGAAGAGTGAAAATGCCAACGGAAATCGCGCTGATCAGCAAGCAGGTCATAAAGCAAAGGTGTGTCGTGACCTTCACGACAGCCAAATGACCCACACCTGTGCGGGCTCCTCGTCAGAGCGCCCGGCATTTGAAGGTGACTGGCGGTCACAGTTTGGGAATGCAGACTACGGCGGTGGTGGTGGCGGTGGCGGTGGCGGTGGCGGTGGCGGTGGCGGTGGCGGTGGCGGCGGCGGCGGCGGCGGCGGCGGCGGCGGCGGTGGCGGTGGCGGTGGCGGTGGCGGCGGCGGCGGCGGTGGCGGCGGCGGCGGCGGTGGCGGTGGCGGCGGCGGTGGCGGTGGCGGTGGCGGTGGCGGTGGCGGTGGCGGTGGCGGTGGCGGTGGCGGTGGCGGTGGCGGTGGCGGTGGCGGTGGCGGTGGCGGTGGCGGTGGCGGTGGCGGTGGCGGTGGCGGTGGCGGTGGCGGTGGCGGTGGCGGTGGCGGTGGCGGTGGCGGTGGCGGTGGCGGTGGCGGTGGCGGTGGCGGTGGCGGTGGCGGTGGCGGTGGCGGTGGCGGTGGCGGTGGCGGTGGCGGTGGCGGTGGCGGTGGCGGTGGCGGTGGCGGTGGCGGTGGCGGTGGCGGTGGCGGTGGCGGTGGCGGTGGCGGTGGCGGTGGCGGTGGCGGTGGCGGTGGCGGTGGCGGTGGCGGTGGCGGTGGCGGTGGCGGTGGCGGTGGCGGTGGCGGTGGCGGTGGCGGTGGCGGCTGGCGGTGGCGGTGGCGGTGGCGGTGGCGGTGGCGGTGGCGGTGGCGGTGGCGGTGGCGGTGGCGGTGGCGGTGGCGGTGGCGGTGGCGGTGGCGGTGGCGGTGGCGGTGGCGGTGGCGGTGGCGGTGGCGGTGGCGGTGGCGGTGGCGGTGGCGGTGGCGGTGGCGGTGGCGGTGGCGGTGGCGGTGGCGGTGGCGGTGGCGGTGGCGGTGGCGGTGGCGGTGGCGGTGGCGGTGGCGGTGGCGGTGGCGGTGGCGGCGGCGGCGGCGGCGGCGGCGGCGGCGGCGGCGGCGGCGGCGGCGGCGGCGGCGGCGGCGGCGGCGGCGGCGGCGGCGGCGGTGGTGGTGGTGGTGGTGGTGGTGGTGGTGATGATGGTTATTGGCTCTACGACGCATCGATTGCTTTGGGTCGCATACCGTCGCCAATTTCTCACGCCGATTGGTGGCGGATGAAGAGCAGAGACAGGTGGGACTCGAACCCACAACCTTTCGGTTGGGATGAGTGCGACTTACTCCTCGACTACTCGCCTCCAGCCTACCTTGGCTTCGGACGTCCATAAGCTCGGTCTCGTAGTTGGAGACCGTGTCTCTCAGCTGTTCGTTCTCAATCTGCACGTCGGCCAGCTTGGAGAGCTTCTGCTGAGCGGCGAGACTGTATTCCATCGCCGGCGTCACGTCTGCAGCAGCGGGGACAAGGCATGGTTACAGCGGGGACAAGGCATGGTTACAGCGGGGACAAGGCATGGTTACAGCGGGGACAAGGCATGGTTACAGCGGGGACAAGGCATGGTTACAGCGGGGACAAGGCATGGTTACAGCGGGGACAAGGCATGGTTACAGCGGGGACAAGGCATGGTTACAGCGGGGACAAGGCATGGTTACAGCGCGTGCAGCTGATGTCTGTGGTGTCCAACGCCACAGCGTTGTTCAGTTTACAATGCAAGACGCCGCGTGGATTGCACACGTGCAATTCACATCGCATTAGTGACGTATTTCGTCGCTGGTGTAACAGTTAGAGCTGTGCACTGCGCGGCGAGGGGTGAGGAGTGCCATACTCAGACCGTTGGAGTCGTCACAGTCTTGACATGGATGACGTGTACAGTTGAGGCGAGAGGGGATGTCAAAAAGGACAGCTGATGTTTAAAAAAAAAACGTGTGCAAATGTATATGGATAATGCCTAGTGAGTGATTTGTATGGCCTTTGTTCATTGTTTGATGATGGTGATGACATCAGTGGTATACTTGCTGCCTTTACCAGTCGGCAGTGCTGTTACGAGAAGCCATGAATGCCTTTGAAGACCAAATGTCACTCATAACATGTAATAAAAAAGCAAACGTCCCACTTAATGATGCAAACAAAAACGTGATGCCAAAAGAAGTATCAATAAGCATGCACATTCACTCAAAGTACAGAATTTTAGCACACTGAGTCGCATACAATCGATGAAGTGGTGATTAGCGTGGTGCACTGTACGGTGCTGACGGTGACGCAATGCCAGACGCAGCTGTGACGGGTACAATACAGAGGACGAGACAACCAAACCAAGTGGCAGCTGGCAGCGGCCGCACTATCTCAGACGGAGAGGACCACACTGACAGATCGGTATGGTCACCGACGCGTCAGCATGACGTGATCAGATATGTGTACCCAGGTAGCGGTCTCTTCAGTGCATCTAGACCTAGAGCAGGCCTCTCGAATTCGTGAAGCAGCGTCCATACACCGACTTTTCAGTCCACTTCACCACTTCATACGCTGGACGGCCCCCTTAGTGGAAGCAGTCCAGCATTGCAAACGTTTTAGACTGATTGTTGCGCATTTGGCAAATGAAGCCAAATGCGCTTATTGAACATGCCCTGATCGACATGCAAGACAATGACGCGAGACCAATGAATTATTTAGGAGGGAAAAGCGTTCAGCGGTAAACGGCCAGCACTTCATGGTCGCATACCGATTACATCATATCGCACCGCAACGAAGGCCAGCTACCTCTTTCCCCTCAGTCTGCTAGAACACGGTCAACGCCCGGTGACATCCACATTATTGCCGTCACCAGCATGCCATCATATTAAGCAGGCGGAACGCTGCAAAATCACTATCAGCCGTCCAGGTTCACGGAACCTATTTCACGCGCCGCTTCGTTTATTAGAATCAAAGAATCCAATCTGGTTGTGAAGTGTAGCAGACGAGAAGGCGGTGCGACACGGGCAGACGTGGTGGCGAGTCGGTGCGCCACCCGTCGACACCCGTCGACACTGGCTCTGGTGACGCCGCTCCGAGCCACGCTCCGCTGCTGCTGCATCATGACAGTCTACACGTGCCACACTCCAATGTGTCGTAACATTGCTTCCTATCGGTGAATAATGCCTCGCGGAAAAACACACTTGACACGTCGTATAGAGCAGGTGATACACCAAACCGGCTCGGTGTCACCACTACCAGTAAATCTGACCAGCAGAGGACAAGTGAGGAGAGAACGAGGAGAGAACGAGACGAAGACGGAACCAAGACCGGCAGGGGGCGCAGGCGGGATCATCAGCAGGAGAGAACGAGCAGGAGCAGCAGGAGAGAACGAGGAGAGAACGAGACGAAGACGGAACCAAGACCGGCAGGGGGCGCAGGCGGGATCATCAGCAGCCGACACATACGTTGCCAACGGGTAGCGACTTTCCGACCAGCGCCGGCTTTTCAATTTCCATTAATTCTCGCCTATTAACGAGTGGCGTTCTTTGAGTGCGACCGGCATAAGGCGGCGGCTGTTTAATATGCATGGATTCGGGGGCCTGGAGCTGGCACGCTGATGAAAGACCGCTAATTGAGCCGCACCAAAGTCGGCGCAACAATTAAGACGGCGGCCGACGGGACGTGCCGTCCGAGACGCCTGACACCACCCGATACCCCTCCCTCCAGATTACCCCGGACGGTCATCTATCCCAGACCACCTCAGATTACCCCAGACGCCTGACACCACCCGATACCCCTCCCTCCAGATTACCCCGGACGGTCATCTATCCCAGACCACCTCAGATTACCCCAGACGCCTGACACCACCCGATACCACTCCCTCCACCCCCTCCAGATTACTCCGGGTCGCCTCCTATCCCAGACCACCTCAGATTACCCCAGACGCCTGACACCACCGCTCCACTCCACCACACAGCTCCAGACCAACTCGGACGGCTGGTACCGGACAGCCCCTCACAGCTCCAGACCAGCTCGGACGGCTGGTACAGGACAGCCCTCACAGCTCCAGACCAGCTCGGACGGCTGGTACCGGACAGCCCCTCACAGCTCCAGACCAGCTCGGACGGCTGGTACCGGACAGCCCCTTACAGCTCCAGACCAACTCGGACGGCTGGTACAGGACAGCCCTTCACAGCTCCAGACCAGCTCGGACGGCTGGTACCGGACAGCCCCTCACAGCTCCAGACCAACTCGGACGGCTGGTACCGGACAGCCCCTCACAGCTCTAGACCAGCTCGGACGGCTGGTACCGGACAGCCCCTCACAGTTCCAGACCAGCTGGGTCGACTGATACAGGAGAGCCCCTCACAGCTCCAGACCAGCTCGGACGGCTGGTACAGGACAGCCCTTCACAGCTCCAGACCAGCTCGGACGGCTGGTACCGGACAGCCCCTCACAGCTCCAGACCAGCTCGGACGGCTGGTACAGGACAGCCCTTCACAGCTCCAGACCAGCTCGGACGGCTTGTACAGGACAGCCCCTCACAGCTCCGGAGCAGCTCGGACGGCTGGTACCGGACAGCCCCTCACAGCTCCAGACCAGCTGGGTAGGCTGGTACCGGACAGCCCGTCACAGCTCCAGACCAGCTCAGACGGCTGGTACCGGACAGCCCCTCACAGCTCCAGACCAGCTCGGACGGCTGGTACAGGACAGCCCCACAGCTCCAGACCAACTCGGACGGCTGGTACCGGACAGCCCCTCACAGCTCCAGACCAGCTCGGACGGCTGGTACAGGACAGCCCTTCACAGCTCCAGACCAGCTCGGACGGCTGGTACCGGACAGCCCCTCACAGCTCCAGACCAGCTCGGATGGCTGGTACCGGACAGCCCCTCACCACACCAGCAATACGTCACCTCACAGTAACTCACATGAACTCTACACTGCCGTGGTAGTCAGCCCAATCGTGGAAGATGAGCATGTCTCGTCCGTCAGGAGGCGGAGGCCGGGCGGGACGATGCCGACAGACGAGGAGTAGAGGCGGCCGGCTGAGGCTCGCTCTGGTGACGGGACACTAGAGGGCCGCACCCCCAGGGCGGCAGTCTGTCCATTCAGACAGAAGAGGCGGCCGGCTGAGTCTAGCTCTGGTGACGGGACACTAGAGGGCCGCACCCTCAGGGCGGCAGTCTGTCCATTCAGACAGAAGAGGCGGCCGGCTGAGTCTAGCTCTGGTGACGGGACACTAGAGGGCCGCACCCCCAGGGCGGCAGCTCTGTCCGCTCAGATAGTAGAGGCGGCCGGCCGTGTCTAGCTCTGGTGACGGGACACTAGAGGGCCGCACCCCCAGGGCGGCAGTCTGTCCATGCAGACAGAAGAGGCGGCCGGCTGAGTCTAGCTCTGGTGACGGGACACTAGAGGGCCGCACCCCAGGGCGGCAGTCTGTCCATTCAAACAGTAGAGGCGGCCGACTGAGGCTCGCTCTGGTGACGGGACACTAGAGGGCCGCACCCCCAGGGCGGCAGTCTGTCCACTCAGACAGAAGAGGCGGCCGGCTGAGTCTAGCTCTGGTGACGGGACACTAGAGGGCCGCACCCCCAGGGCGGCAGTCTGTCCATTCAGACAGAAGAGGCGGCCGGCTGAGTCTAGCTCTGGTGACGGGACACTAGAGGGCCGCACCCCCAGGGCGGCAGTCTGTCCATTCAGACAGAAGAGGCGGCCGGCTGAGTCTAGCTCTGGTGACGGGACACTAGAGGGCCGCACCCCCAGGGCGGCAGTCTGGTCCATTCAGACAGAAGACGGCCGGCCGTGTCCGCTGGTACAAAGCCCCCCCCAGGCGACAGTCGTCCATTCAGACAGAAGAGGCGGCCGGCTGAGTCTAGCTCTGGTGACGGGACACTAGAGGGCCGCACCCCCAGGGCGGCAGCTCGGTCCGGCCAGACAGAGCGTGTCGTGTGCCTACCGGGGCGCACAATCGACAGGGCGCCTCCGGCCCGCACACTCAAAGGGCGGACGGACGCTCGGCTGGCCAGGCGGCCGAGCAAATCGGAGCCGAGGGTCGTCGAGCCGACCAGGTGGAGTACCGGCACGGACGCGGTCGGGTCCGCTGCAGTACCGGACGGACACGGTCGGGTCCGCTGCAGTACCGACACGGACGTGGTCGGGTCCGCTGCAGTACCGGCACGGACGTGGTCGGGTCAGTCCCGTCGCAGTACCGACACGGACGTGGTCGGGTCAGCTGCAGTACCGGCACGGACGTGGTCGGGTCAGCTGCAGTACCGGCACGGACGTGGTCGGGTCTGCTGCAGTACCGGACGGACACGGTCGGGTCCGCTGCAGTACCGGCACGGACGCGGTCGGGTCCGCTGCAGTACCGGACGGACACGGTCGGGTCCGCTGCAGTACCGACACGGACGTGGTCGGGTCCGCTGCAGTACCGGACGGACACGGTCGGGTCCGCTGCAGTACCGGACGGACACGGTCGGGTCCGCTGCAGTACCGGACGGACACGGTCGGGTCCGCTGCAGTACCGGACGGACACGGTCGGGTCCGCTGCAGTACCGGGGCGACTCAGGGCCGGCCGGCCGCCGATCATGATCAGGTGGGGTACTGGGACGGATGCGGATGAACTCGCTGCATTACTGGTGGGTGGTGGAGAGGGAGGGGGTGGGGACTTGCTGTCGTCCGGCCGGCCACATTATCACACCGAGCTCAGTCGGCGATTCGCCACTTGTCTCAATGCCACGTCAGCAATTTCTGCACAAAAACAAACTGTAGTAAACATAACAGCACGCTTATGTCGTCAAAACTAATATTAAATGGGTTATCCAGATGTACTTTAATATTTGAACTGAACACGTAGGCTTATAGAGGAAGTCGATATCAATCGAATTTTTTCGCTTATTTTTTGGCTAACTCGGCCCCGTTACTTCGCAAATTTTATACCTCAGTTGCCCCAGTTGGCAGACAGATGGTGGTACCCCAACCGGCGGACAGATTTCTGTTCAGGTTAGCCCAATTGACTTTTCCAGCGTTATTACCACCATGGTAATATTGTCAGCGTCGGCCTATCAGCTGGCAAGTGTTTCCGAGCGCGACAATAACAACAGCAATGTGTGAACATGCCGCAACTATCCCTTTCCATTCTGGTGCTGAATCATTGGGTTTTCTGGAATCGATGCCACGTCAAGTAAGAATAAATATAAGAGCATAGTTAAATATAGCATCCAAATGCACTGTCTACTGCCGCTATCAATTATTTCTAGTCCCTTTACATGAGTTTTAAAGAAGAAAATGGTCAGATTTTTTACCTGTAAAAGCAAATATGCAAATCGGCCAGTTATGTACGACTGCCTTACATAATTCAACATCTTCGATTGTTGCTCATACAGACGATCTCTGCGAAATTGCCAGAGGGAAGTGCGGAAAATGTGGTGTCGAATAAAATAGGCCACGGAGTCAGAGCTGAAACTGCAGTGTGTGGCGGTTAACAGTCGCTGCCGACTGCTCTTAAGACGACCAACCACCAACAGAAGAAAACCAGCCGCACACATCAACGAATGTCACATTGAAAAAATAGCGCCGTTTTTTTCGTGTAATTGTAATCAAATTACCTTGATATTCTGAGCTGATGTCAGTGTATTAGTTGAGGAATACAGAGAAATCAGAGCTGGTTTGCTGTCACAAGCAATGAATTATCCGCTTTGATCACCATAGATCCCACCAGAGTTCCACACTACCCTGACCACGCCAAAGTACCACACTACCCTGACCACATCAGAGTACCACACTACCCTGACCACACCAGAGTACCACACTACCCTGACCACACCAGAGTACCACACTGCCCTGACCACACCAGAGTACCACACTACCACGACCACACCACACGACTCGACCACATCCCACCCTGACTACACAAGAGAACCACACTCCCCAGACCACACCACACAGCTCGACCACATCCCACCCTGAGCACACCCGACACCGCAGCGCAGGACCCCAGCGCGCCGAGACACAGCCGGCGGCGGTGGTCACTCCGCGTGGCCAATCCGTCATCTGGGCGGCGCGTCTCCCCGGCAGCGCCAAACAATTACCAGCGCGGCGAGCACGCGCACACGGCCCACATAAATCAGCCAGGGCCCGCCCGCTCACCGGCCGGCAATCGGCAAATCGACGCGAATCGATGGCGATGGTGAGAGGCACATCGTCCCGCCAGCAGCCTGTTACCCACTGGTCGTCATGTGACCCACTGGTCCTGCCGTCAGCCCGGCCCAACACTGTCCGCTCCGGTGTGATGGCGGTGGTGAGAGGCACATCGTCCCGCCAGCAGCCTGTTACCCACTGGTCGTCATGTTACCCACTGGTCCGGCCGTCAGCCCGGCCCAACACTGTCCGCCCCGGTGTGATGGCGGTGGTGAGAGGCACATCGTCCCGCCAGCAGCCTGTTACCCACTGGTCGTCGTGTTACCCACTGGTCCGGCCGTCAGCCCGGCCCAACACTGTCCGCCCCGGTGTGTCGACCTGAGCATCACACAAATAGACCGGAGCCGACATGGTCCACCTGAGTTTGATGCTGCGCACTTCCTGCATTTGGGGTGGGGATATGTGGACAAATGGAACGCTGGAGGGCGATGAAGAGATACGGCGCTATGGGTATGCCGGACAGTGTCGAGATACAAAGATGACGAAAGGAGATATGTGATGATAACTCAGTGTGTTCAAATTCAGAGGCTTGTGTCGAAAGAAAACACCTAAGAGAAGCCATATCTGCACCTCAGGTGACGTGATCTGCCTCTATATTTACATCTTCTGGAGATGCATATCACATGCATTCAGGCAATAATGGACAGCACAGTGCAGTTACCACTGTCACCTGTACAGTGCGCTTATGTATAGCACAGTGCAGATACCACTGTCATCTGTGCAGTGAGTTTATTCATAGCACTGTGCAGCTACTACTGTCACCTGTATAGTGAGTGTATTCATAACACAGTGCAGCTACCACTGTCACCTGTACAGTGCCCTTATGCATAGCACAGTGCAGCTACCACTATCACCTGTACAGTGAACTCATGCATAGCACAGTACAGCTACCACTGTCACCTGTACTGTGAGCTTATGTAGGGCACTTAACCAGACATCTATTATACTGCTGCGTGCAAGCTGCGTGTACACCATTTGTGACTTTAATGGCATCCTTGACAGCGAAAAAATGATGATTGTAATTTACATTTACAACGTATATGTAACGTTACAGTACAACTGAAAAGTGATTTCGAAGCACATTGACAGCAGGATGGTGATGTGATGGTAGCGACTCTGGGTTGTCGTGGTGTGTCATCTGGAGGGGGGGGGGGCAGGGGAGATGATATAGAGGATGGAGAGATTATATCTGATTCGGAGATGCGGTAGTGGGCTGACAATTTGGGCGTGATGTTCGCAATACAGACGCAGATGGTGTGAATCTTCTTCCGAAGATTCGCACGATCTGATTCTAAGTGTGACCAGCCAGTGTCTCAGCCTGCCCGATTGCAGTTTCTCAGCATGCCCAGTTGCAGTATCTCAGGCTGCCCGGTTACAGTATCTCAGCCTGCCCGGTTGCAGTTTCTCAGCCTGCCCGGTTGCAGTTTCTCAGCCTGCCCGGTTGCAGTTTCTCAGCCTGCCCGGTTGCAGTATCTCAGCCTGCCCGGTTGCAGCATCTTAGCCTGCCCGGTTGCAGTATCTCAGGCTGCCCGGTTGCAGTATCTCAGGCTGTCCGGTTGCAGTATCTCAGCCTGCCCGGTTGCAGTTTCTCAGCCTGCCCGGTCGCAGTGTCTCAGTGTGACCAGTCGCGGTATCCCAGTGTGACCAGTCGCGGTATCTCAGTGTGACCAGTCGCGGTATCCCAGTGTGACCAGTCGCGGTATCCCAGTGTGACCAGTCGCGGTATCTCAGTGTGACCTGTCGCAGTGTGACCGGTCGCAGTGTCCCAATGTGACCTGTCGCAGTGTCTCAGTGTGACCGGTCGCAGTGTCTCAGTGTGACCGGTCGCAGTGTCTCAGTGTGACCTGTCGCAGTGTATCAGTGTGACCTGTCGCAGTGTCTGAGCCTGGCCTGTCGCAGTGTCTCAGTGTGACCTGTCGCAGTGTCTGAGTCTGGCCTGTCCCAGTGGCTCAGTGTGACCTGTCGCAGTGTCTCAGTGTGACCTGTCGCAGTGTCTGAGTCTGGCCTGTCCCAGTGGCTCAGTGTGACCTGTCGCAGTGTCTCAGTGTGACCTGCCGCAGTGTCTCAGTGTGACCCGTCGCAGTGTCTCAGTGTGACCTGTCGCAGTGTCTGAGCCTGGCCTGTCCCAGTGTCTCAGTGTGACCTGTCGCAGTGTCTCAGTGTGACCTGTCGCAGTGTCTCAGTGTGACCTGTGGCGGTGTCTGCGCCTGGCCTGTCGCAGTGTCTCAATGTGACCGGTCGCAGTGTCTCAGTGTGACCTGTCGCAGTGTCTCAGTGTCTTCGCAGTGTCTAACAGCCCCAGTGTCTCAATGTGACCTGCCGCAGTGTCTCAGTGTGACCTGTCGCAGTGTCTCGCGCAGTTCTAGCCTGGCCTGTCCCAGTGTCTCAGTGTGACCTGTCGCAGTGTCTCAGTGTGACCTGTCGCAGTGTCTCAGTGTGACCTGCCGCAGTGTCTCAGTGTGACCCGTCGCAGTGTCTCAGTGTGACCCGTCGCAGTGTCTCAGTGTGACCTGTCGCAGTGTCTGAGCCTGGCCTGTCGCAGTGTCTCGGCCTGACCTGTCGCAGTGTCTCAGTGTGACCTGTCGCAGTGTCTCAATGTGACCGGTCGCAGTGTCTCAGTGTGACCTGTCCCAGTGTCTCAGTGTGACCTGTCGCAGTGTCTCAGTGTGACCTGTCGCAGTGTCTCAGTGTGACCTGTCGCAGTGTCTCAGTGTGACCTGTCGCAGTGTCTCAGTGTGACCTGTCGCAGTGTCTCAGTGTGACCTGTCGCAGTGTCTCAGTGTGACCTGTCGCAGTGTCTGATCCTGGCCTGTCCCAGTGTGACCTGTCGCAGTGTCTCAGTGTGACCAGCCGCAGTGTCTCAGTGTGACCCGTCGCAGTGTCTCAATGTGACCTGTCGCAGTGTCTGAGCCTGGCCTGTCGCAGTGTCTCGGCCTGACCTGTCGCAGTGTCTCAGTGTGACCTGTCGCAGTGTCTCAATGTGACCGGTCGCAGTGTCTCAGTGTGACCTGTCGCAGTGTCTCGGCCTGGCCTGTCGCAGTGTCTCAGTGTGACCTGTCGCAGTGTCTCAGCCTGACCTGTCGCAGTGTCTCAGTGTGACCTGTCGCAGTGTCTCGGCCTGGCCTGTCGCAGTGTCTCAGTGTGACCTGTCGCAGTGTCTGAGCCTGACCTGTCGCAGTGTCTCGGCCTGACCTGTCGCAGTGTCTCAGTGTGACCTGTCGCAGTGTCTCAGTGTGACCTGTCGCAGTGTCTCAGTGTGACCTGTCGCAGTGTCTCAGTGTGACCTGTCGCAGTGTCTCGGCCTGGCCTGTCGCAGTGTCTCAGTGTGACCTGTCGCAGTGTCTGAGCCTGACCTGTCGCAGTGTCTCAGTGTGACCGGTGGTAGACTGCACGTTGTCGCCGAGCGGCCATGTCGGCGCCGCCCGCCCCGACCCGTCCACTCCGTCACTGTCCCGCCGACGCTGCAACTAACGCCCTCCCAGCCGGTGCCCATTCGTCAACCCAAATATTCAATCTTTTTTATCATCCCTTCTGATTTGCATTCATATTTGAGGAGGCAATATTTCAGCGGGCGACAGGCCGCAGTGCATCGAATCCAAGATCTGCGCTAGTTCGTCTGGCCGCCTCCCTGCCGCTGCTCGCTCCTCTGTCCATTTTCGTGTTCTGCTCATCGCTCGCCACTACCTCCTCTGCCATCCAGCCTTGGTTCACAACTGTGCCGAGCTTGTCCTCTCACCATCGCTCTTACTTGACATTCCTCTGCAATACTCGTGTGAGTCCGCGACTCGTCCAAGAAGTTTCAACATGATGGGGAGGGGATAGATCAACAAAAACCTAAGCTTACCGGGATATGAATAAAATTGAAACCACGCTGCCAGCCTCCAGTGCACTACTATTTGCAATAATTTGACAGAGGGTTCAAATTGCAGATGCTGCCGTACCCATAATGAATGAATTAAAGCAGGTCCTGCCGTCAGCTGCTTTTCCATTGAATCCACTTTGCAACTAACTCGGATTCCCACCTGACTCCAACTTCCGTCGCAGATTTGCTCATCCCATCCTCAGTATTCAGTCATACACTGACATCCCCTTGGCACGTTGATCTTCCCCTCAGCTTACCCCAAGGCTTCGCAGCCGCTTTTCTTGACCCGTCATAATTAATTTCTGCTCCCCCTATTTATTTGTTCAGCTCCGCTTCATTTTACCACACCCACCTCACCTATACATCGACGTTCTGTCGTCTGTCCTTCCCCGCTGTCCGTTGCATCCACACATCTTCGTGTTCGACCGTTCTGTCCGACCCATCCTCGTGTTCTGTTCGCATTCACTTCTTCTGCGTTCCTTTTTAGTCATTTCCTTATCTTCATGCTCTGTCTTTCTATTCCCTTCGTTCGTGTCTGCGACCTTTTCCCTGAGCTCATGTTCTGCTCTCGTAGTTCCATTTACGGTGCTCTGCTGCTTTATCTGATCTCCTATCACGTTGAGCTCTTGCTCTTCCTTTCCTCGGCCCTCGGGCGCTGTCGCCCCTCCCCCGATGGACCATGTTGTTCCACCACTCGCCAGTAATTACTGTGGCTTATTTCGGCTGATATTTTCCAGGAGGGGCTTCCCCTGTCAAGCCGCCATTATCCAATAAATGTTGAATAGCGGGTCTGGATACTGTCAAAAATAGGTTTTCAGACAAATTAAAAGGATTCATTAAATGGCAGCCGAATAAAGGCGGCCGAGAACAATGCAATAGCTGACTGGCTAACTGACAGACTGACAGACGTGCCACCCGGTGGAGAGCCGAGACATTCCCCACATAATTATCACCACCACTGGGTAAAAGCATCGATCCAAGTTTGACTCGTTCGGAGCGACAGCGTAATCTATCTGGACGCACTCAGAGCTTTTCGCGTGGAAGCTCGCGAAAATGTCGCCGCAGCGAGTGGCAGCCTTCCAATGAGCAACACGCTATGCGCTCTCCGAGCGCAGGCTCCCAAGTGACAACAACACAGCTATTGCCAAGCAAAGCTTTCGCCGCATTTTTCCGTGCCGACACAAAGACGTAGCACGTACCAGAGCGTGCCGGGCGCCGGACAAAGCGGCGCGGACGCTACACCAGACGACAAGAAAAACGGCACCCGATACCAGCGTGCCGTGTTGCCGCAGAAAAACCGGCCCGATGGCCGATCTGTCCAATACGCGGCCACGACCTGCCGGCCGACCGGCACAAACGACAGAGACGTATCAATTAGTCTCGCGCTACACCCCAGCTGACGCCGCGTGGTCACACAGAGGTGGTGTTTACCGGCCCAGATAAGGTGACTCGTGACGGCGGCGACGGCGGCGACGGCGCGCGCGCCGCTCGTCCGCGCCAGCTCGTGCTGCATCGCAGCTCGGTGCCATCACAAAAACGGCTACACCGGAGAAAATGGCCTGGCCTCAACGCTTATGCATCAGCTTAATTAACAGTAATTACAAGAAGGGTACGTACTTACAGTCAATGTATTTGGCTCTACTTTGCGTTGGCTTTGCAAGGGTATTCACACATTTACCATGGAAACAATTGCGCATAAGCTAATGTCAGAAGCCCCAATTTAGCACTTGAGCGATCAGCGTGTTTCCACGTCATGGTCCACGGCGAAACGGCGATTTAATTACCGGGTATGCAATCCTTGAAAACTACCGGCTTACAATAACAGTTCCGCTTTAATTTGACTTCTACGCCTTGGCATTGGTTCGGGCAGGCTGGTCCATGTATGTTCACAACCATAAAAGCAAATAAAGCTGATTTACCTCCAAGACAGTCGTGCCGGCGGCTCTCGGAAAGCATAAAGAGGACGATAATCGAAGCCGAGGGAAGCCCGCAGCGGCGGCCGACACGACACGGGGATCCGGCCGGCGGCCCACACGACACGGGGATCCGGCCGGCGGCCCACACGACACGGGGATTCGGCCAGCGGCCTACACGACACGGGGATCCGGCCGGCGGCCCACACGACACGAGGATCCGGCCGGCGGCCCACACGACACGGGGATCCGGCCAGGGGACGCCAGCCGCGATGGTGTCTCGGCAACTTCCCACACAAATCAGGGGATCCGCCCGCCACCGCATCACCAACCGAGGAATCAAACCCGGCGCCCGATCGCCCGGTGGCCTGACCTCTCCAGAGTCGGTGTACGGGGGCGGGGAGCCGCCAATGGAGTCGAACAATATGCCCGTGGCTCGAGTTACTGGTTAGTCTTGAAGAGAGCAGTACCAGCCAGGGCCTCCATTCACAGCACAATAAATAGCGTGGATGGTGAAGAACACTTCCTGCGTGGTTCGGCGCCCTGAAAATTGGCTGAGCTGTACGTCGCGGCCCTGTAGTGACGTGTGACGATGCGTGGCCCGATCGCACACTCCCCGGTCAGGCCATGAGACACCGTCACCCCACTGGCCAGCCCAGGCTCCGGCCCACCCGCCAAGGGCCAGGCGCCCGCGGGTCAGTGCGCCACTTCCGGCACAGCGACGACAAATCGGTGCGATTGATCAGCGGCGCCGTCCGCTGACAGGGCGCCTGACGGTCGGCGGCCGACCCGGCGCCTCGTGACCTCGTCACGCCGGCCATCGACCACCGGATGTCGCCATCTCCCCGACCGCCAGTGTCACGCCCAAACACGCACCGGCGTGACGGCCATCGGTGATAAATTGTTGGTGGAAATGAGTGGAACATAGCACCTACCGAATGCTGAATCGACATCCGCTCGCACAAAATGCTAACATCCTGCACTTCCAGATGAGTGCTTAGGCAGTCTAGATTTCTTCCTTAGAACGATGTCATGTTTGTAACTTCAGAACTATCATGCACATTACACATGCTCACTATTATTCACTTCACACTTTTCTTATTATATTCACAGTAAAACATTCACGTCGCATGATACAATTTCAGAATGTACTATGACCAATTACAGCGTGGCCTGCCATGCAATTGCACACATACATAAGGAAACACTCCGTTACAAACACCCTATTCTTTCAAATGAAGTTTACAGGCGCATAAAAATAAATGTTGTGAATGGCATAAACCACGGATAATTGCGACATCCTACTGCAATTTTTAGACATCACAGACCTAATGCAAACCCATTATTTTACCGTTGCCGCGCTCGTACTGGTGTGGCCGGGCGCTGTGCCGCCAGCGCCGCTGTCAGCCATGGTGTCCCACCATGGGGTGATGGACATGGTGAGAAACACGCAAATCGTGAACCAAAACGCCTCTGGCAAGGGATGGCGACCGTGCATCGCGGTATGTGAGTGACCATGGCGACCGAACACCGCGGTATGTCAGTGACCATGGCGACCGTACACCGTGGTATGTGAGTGACCATGGCGACCGAACACCGCGGTATGTGAGTGACCATGGCGACCGTACACCGCGGTATGTGAGTGACCATGGCGACCGTACACCGCGGTATGTGAGTGACCATGGCGACCGTACACCGTGGTATGTGAGTGACCATGGCGACCGTACACCGCGGTATGTGAGTGACCATGGCGACCGTACACCGCGGTATGTGAGTGACCATGGCGACCGTACACCGCGGTATGTGAGTGACCATGGCGACCGAACACCGCGGTATGTGAGTGACCATGGCGACCGAACACCGCGGTATGTGAGTGACCATGGCGACCGAACACCGTGGTATGTGCGCACAACTGGCTCAAACGCTCCAGCAACCAGTTGAATGTTTGCATCATGAAGCTCAGTTCATCAAATGTAACAGTCCGCGCGTCACCAAGATCTGAGACTGAGACAGAGACAGAGACAGAGACAGAGACAGAGACAGAGACAGAGACAGGGACAGGGACAGGGACAGAGACAGAGACAGAGACAGAGACAGAGACAGAGACAGAGACAGAGACAGAGACAGAGACAGAGACAGAGACAGAGACAGAGACAGAGACAGAGACAGAGACAGAGACAGAGACAGAGACAGAGACAGAGACAGAGACAGAGACAGAGACAGAGACAGAGACAGAGACAGAGACAGAGACAGAGACAGAGACAGAGACAGAGACAGAGACAGAGACAGAGACAGAGACAGAGAGAGAGAGAGAGAGAGAGAGAGAGAGAGAAACTGGGCGCTGGGCGCGCAGAAACTGTTGCGACAATACATCACACTGCATCTGAGAAGGTAGTGGGTTGGAAATTCGGTTGCCGCTAATGGTAATTCCACCATGCGAGAGCCGTCTGCGCACGTATTTGTGACGTTAGACTACGTCGGCAGATGAATCAAACGCAACCTGGAGGGAGCCGATGTTTTATTATGATCAAGGACATGGTTTCCAAGTAGCATGGAACTCGTTCTGCTTTGCGCTGACATCTCGAGTCAGAATAATCATGCAACACAACACAACACTGGAAAGCATCGTTCAAAATATAGATCGTGCACAGTCATTAACAATGAATGTAGCACGTCCGTGCTGGCCACGTCATTAGTATTGAATCGGTAACACCAGGCCCTCCAGTGGGGACATAAACACGGTACTTATGGGCGCTGACAGCGCTGTTCAAACGTTTCAAGTCTTGACTGCTTCACTCAGAACTGGACCTCTTCAAATATTTCAATCCTGACCAGTTTTGATCACACTACCTCCTCTGAAGTACTCACAATATGTGCCCAAAAGACGCTTTGTGGCGGCACTCATTGGGCGCGTACAAGTTACTGTGAACTCGGTCAGCTTAATTCGCGAGGCATCCGGGTTGCAATACGGAAGCTTATATTTCTGGCCCAGGGAAGTCGACGTATTCTGTAGATGTTTTTAATAATGCAGCAAGTGCAACGCATGAGGCTATCAGCTCTGCATACATGTATGAAGACCCGCGGCTATAGAAACAATAAAAGCAATGGTTCCACGAAGTAAAATTCGACTACATCGTGCTTTCAACACTTGCCCTCGCTCGTAAAAAGCTCCCAATTGTGCGTTACACCGACGTTTCGTACTTATATCTGACACTTGCGATGTTTTATGAAATGAACTGTGTGGGCAACTAAGCATTATCGTGGCCGCTTCCATGAATTTGGAGGGGAAGGCTGCTTCACATTGCTCCATGCTAAATCCTGGAAACATTGGAGGGCGAGTCAACAACGCGGAGTATCATCCACTCAAAATGACATAAAAAGACCGCTCATGATGCTTGACGCCGAAGTAAATCATCAGGAATGAATGCACTGCGCCATATTATGTTTGCTCGTATGCATCACGCCAAACAAACGATAACCAACGGCGTCCCACATGAGGCGGTGCGGGCTGGTGGTGACGATCGCCAACAGTCGGTCCCCGCTCGGTCACAGTCACCCACAGTCGGTCCCCGCTCGGTCACAGTCACCCACAGTCGGTCCCCGCTCGGTCACAGTCACCCACAGTCGGTCCCCACTCGGTCAGCCGCCCACAGTCGGTCCCCGCTCTGCCCTCCCCGCTCGGTCTGCCGCCCACAGTCGGTTCCCGCTCTGTCAGTCACCCACAATCGGTCCCCGCTCGGTCACAGTCACCCACAGTCGGTCCCCACTCGGTCTGCCGCCCACAGTCGGTTCCCGCTCGGTCACAGTCACCCACAGTCGGTCCCCGCTCGGTCACAGCCGCCCCCCCACAGTCGGTCCCCGCTCGGTCAGTCACCCACAGTCGGTCCCCGCTCGGTCACAGCCGCCCACAGTCGGTCCCCGCTCGGTCACAGTCACCCACAGTCGGTCCCCGCTCGGTCCAAAGTCACCCACAGTCGGTCCCCGCTCGGTCACAGCCGCCCACAGTCGGTCCCCGCTCGGTCACATTCACCCCAGTCGGTCCCCGCTCGGTCAGTCACCCACAGTCGGTCCCCGCTCGGTCACAGCCGCCCACAGTCGGTCCCCGCTCGGTCACAGTCACCCACAGTCGGTCCCCGCTCGGTCACAGTCACCCACAGTCGGTCCCCGCTCGGTCACAGCCGCCCACAGTCGGTCCCCGCTCGGTCACAGTCACCCACAGTCGGTCCCCGCTCGGTCGTGTTTACGCGCGGCCACAATCAGTTGCCGTCCGCGCGCCGAATGCGTGGCAATTTTTCCCCGCGCGAAATCAGTGCGCCTATGCAAATACAAACATTGATATGCAGGACGGGCAACGCATCAGACTCAGGTGAAGATGAGCATAATGAGTCGGGACGGGAGATGGAAATAAATGGCGACGCAGGGGAGAGCGGTGATCCCACCCGTGGGAGTCGCTCGAGGCCATCGGGTCGACGACGCGCCTGTACGGCACCTGCCGAAGGCCCTGCTGGACGCCAGCGGGCCGGACGGCTTCCACTGATTAAAAATACACAATCGGCCCGCCCCTTCCGGCGCGTACAATCGGATCGTGATTCCTCGCGGCGTTTTGCCGGTTTTTGCCAGCGTCGCGCGACGATTGCCACCAATCTGGTCGGCAGGGTGGTGTGGGGGTGGTGTGGGGAGGGTAGGTGCGTGCTCGGCTCGCCGGTTGGCTGGGCGAGCGGACAGCCAAGGCCGCTCGCTCGCCGGCGTCCCGTCGTCCCCTTGTTGCCAGTGGGTCACTGGGCGAGCCGGACGAACAATCGATAAAACCGATCTGGTGAGCTCCCCTCCGCCGGCACTCGGTTCCCCCGCCGTCCATCCATCCGCGAAACGAAGCCACGCGCGGCTACCGCAGCCACCGCAGCGACTGAGGCCAGGCGACAAAAAATCCGGCGCGACGCCAAAAACGCCCCCAACAACCGACGCCATGTCGGACGCTCGGCTCGGCAGCATGCAAAGGAAGCGGTCAATTGAGCGCCAATTGTGTTGGAGGGCTGTGGCCCGACACACGGTGATCCCATGGAATCGGTTGGCCGCCGCTCCGAATCCGTCACATCGGCGGCGGCCACCGTCCACATGACGGCAAGGAAGCGGTCAATTGAGCGCCAATTGTGTTGGAGGGCTGTGGCCAGACATACGTGATCCCATGGAATCGGTTGGCCGCCGCTCCGAATCCGTCACATCGGCGGCGGCCACCGTCCACATGACGGCCTTCACGAAACTAGCGAACCAACCGTCGTCGCCGGGAACGCTCGAACCGGAAGCACCCCAGTTACGGCAGGTAAGCCAGCTTCGGAGAACGGCTCGGCCGGCGTCCCACCAGCCGACTGCAAGTCGGGTCCAGCCGACCAAATCGAATGGACCGCTTTGGACGCGGCCGTCGACTTGGACGCGGCCGGCAGACATCGACTACTGCCGACACCGGCCGCCGGGCTGACAGACATCGTCTCCCGCCGACACCGGCCGCCGGGCTGACAGACATCGTCTACTGCCGACACCGGCAGCCGGTCCGACAGACATCGTCTACTGCCGGGCCAACAGACATCGTCTCCCGCCGACACCGGCCGCCGGGCTGACAGACATCGTCTCCCGCCGGACTGACAGACATGGTCTCCCGCCGACGCCAGCCAGCCGTTCGGCCTCGGCCGGCCGCACCTGCTCTTTCTCTTCTCCTGTTCTCGGCCGGCCGCCTGGCTTCCATGCCTGTAATAAAACTCGCGCAATCATGTATATATATGTGATTTAACCGGGGGTTCGGACCGCGCAGTCTGGTGATACGCGCGGAGGACGGCAGGACAGTGTACGTCACCAGAGGCGACGTCTTCCCACCAACTCTACAGGAGTTGACGTTTCTTCTACGCAGACCCTGACTTCATCCGTCGGGCTATGGAGCCGTACGGTCAGTCCAGCCCATGGGCGCGGTCCCCCGGCGAGTCGCGCGGACCTACCAATGTTGGGGTGCCGCGTGGGCCCCGGGCAATCGCTCGCCCCCGGGCGCCGCCAGCATGGTCAGCACCATGCATTCCCACACCTGCAGCTCTCATCCCCAGGCTTTCGTCATCCCACGTCGCCGGGCTAAAAGCAGTACACGCAGGAGCAGTGCCCGCGCGTGCTCCGCGTGCCTGCCAGCATCGCTGCATGCAATGTGCTCAGACCAGCTGGGACTGTCGTTCAGTGAGGAACGCGGTCACTTCCGTGCTGTCCGCGCACACCTGTCCACGATAACAACACTGCCGCGTAATTTCGGTATCGACACCACCGTGTGGCCAGCCGTTCCGCACTACCGCAGCGGTCCACGGGTACCTGCGTCGCCCGTGCGGTCCACAGTACCGGCCCCGGGCACCGTCCGCACGGTCCACCGGTACCTGTCCCGGGCACCCTCGTAGACCCCATGTGCCTTCCCCGGGCTTCGCCCGCAGCGGTCCACAGGTCCTTGTCCCAGGCGTCGCCCGTGCGGACCACAGGTACCTGCCCCGGGCACCACCCGCAGCGGTCCCACAGGTACCTGTCCCGGGCACCCTCGTAG
>JAOTOM010001794.1:0-80308 GCA_034440615.1 Ashinkailepas kermadecensis | reverse complement strand
TAACTTGCGCGCGCACAAAGCTGCCTGTCTCATCACATTCGCAAATGCGGCCTTGAGCTGCGCCAGTGCCGGAAGCTGAACAGTGCGCCGGCGCACGACCTGGTCCTCCCGGGGCGGGCAGCCTGGCGACGGAACCACCTGTTTCCGGAGCGACGCCGTTGGCGGCCGAGACAGGTGCCCAGCGGCCACGCGCCGTCGAGCGACGCGCCAGCCGTCGCCGCGGCACGCGACGACGGCGGCGCGGTCTGCGGCGGTGGCGCGGTCGGCCGCGCACGTGCGCAGCGCGCGAGCCGGCCGGAACGCGCCGTAATGGCGGCCACGGACCACGAATTATCATACCGCCGTGTGCGTCACCCATGAGCGGCGGCGACGCTCGAAAAACTGGACTGCGCCCGTTACGCTCGGGCCAGGTCTCGAAACGATCCGCCTTCTATTCAGTGCAGTGAACGCAATTGATTGGTGAATTGCGCCGCGGCTGAGTGGCGGGACCAGCCATGTGTCTCCTGTAAACAACATGCTCTGACGACGGCTATAAGGCACGTCACCAGCCGCACTCCCGTCAATTATCAGATGCATGCAAAAGCATTGGTTTGGATGATGACGTCGTGCATTAGACTGATGCAACTGCGCTGGAGCAGGGAACGCTGATAACTCGTCACTGAGCCGCTCCGATGTATCTTGCTTTACGTTTTCTTCGACTTTGGTTTCCATTTCAGCCGCACACAGTGGACGATGGTTGAGCGAGTTGTTTTACTGGCGTGAGTTGTCTCAAATTCCCCGAATGCTTCCGACTGAATGCTGTGTTATTGAAAACCAATCGTGAGTGCAGGACTTATTTATGAACTTAATTATCGGAGTGGAGGCCTCTGCATTCTTTCATATGGCGATTCCAATCTTTCGGTGCGCACAAAGACAAAGGGAACTCGGTGACAGTGATATTGCAGGCTTCTCGGAGAACGTTGTTTCTGAATTAATGCGAAAGCCTTTCGAAAAAAAGCTGCGGCTTCATTGATTCTTCCGACTGGTGATATCAGGCAGTCAAGCTGCCGCGGGAATGGCTGGTGATCTACAGCCGCAGTATGGAACCACTGACACCCCACAACCAGGGAGCGGGGACCGCTGGCATGTACCTCCATCATCGCAGCGAGGTGCGGAGCCACTGGCGCCCGACATCCTCGATCCGGGGCAGCAGTGGTTCACCATGGATCGGTCGATATACCGGCCAGCGGCTCTGAGTACAACTAACGATCCAACTGCTGTGTCGACTCAACTGAATTCGTGTTGTTCTGAGGAGACATCCCCGCCACCCACGAACACCGCACGCGAGGCAGGTGACGCCTGACGCCCCGACCCCGCTGAAATACACACCAATTGGGGCGGACTTCGACCAATGAGACCGTGGGGTAGGGCATCAAGCTTACACCACATACGGCCTTGCAGGGTTAGCTCCAGTAAAAGTTTGTTATGGGAGCGAGCTGTGAAAGTTACGCATTGTACATGTGTAGGAAAACAGAGGCGGATCCAGAGGAGGAGTAAGACCATAGGTGCTATGTACACATTCACCTTGAGCATTGGGCACACCGGTCAACAAATGCAGATTTTCTCATGAGCAATGTGTATCTCCACCACACTACTTATATCTCCTGCCAGCAAACGGCTTCTTCATTTATTGGGTCATTGCGATGTCAATTGTTCAATAATTGTCCCGAAATTACTATCTGTTTGTTATTGTGTGTATTTTGTGTGTTCCTCGAGTCACTCTCATGGTGGCCTGATACCCTGTGAAGTCTGAAGGCCTCTCCTAGGATCTGCTTCTATTTGGGGATACCCTGAATATGTTCCTGTAGGAGAGTGTGGTGGAAGTTTCTACATTCAGTGGGGATTTTTTACAACGTTGTGTGAAAAGAAGCAAACTACATCTGTCATCTGCACAGTTCAGATGACGGATATGGTTTGCTTCATCTCTCATAACGTCTGAAGAAAAATCATACACTTTAGAAACGGCCGCATGAACTGGATATTGAGGTAATGTTGTCGCGCCCTCGATAGTGTTACTTCGCACTCTAGCTGCTCATCCCCCTGTCTCAGTCGTTGGAGCGCGATTGTGAACAAAGAATGGGGCACGAAGAAAGTGTGTATCGTGCCACAATCTGGTCTGAATACCTCAAGTGAGAAGAGCACATTCTTGGACCGGAAAATGCTGTCACCAGATATAGCGATCTACCAGATTTAGGATGGTGAAATATAAATAAGGCACATGGCTGCGGTACCAATTATCTATTTCTTGATTTACTTAACCATTTACGTATTCATTTATTTATGTATTTATTTATTCATTTGTTATGCACATTTTAAGTTCATTGATATATTCATATACGTATTCAGTTTTGTTCACTTATTTGTTCATTTATTGACCGCATACATTTTCATCATGTGCAATGTTAAAGTTTGCCAGCATAATTTGGAGGAAAAATGTTTTGGGACAGTCATCGTAGAAGCATCACGCATCATGAAACAGGAAAAGGAGGTAGGTGCGCAAAAAGGAAGGCATCAGAAGGCTACCAGTAGTCAATCGCTTGTTTCATATTCGGATCACGGAGCATGATAAGACTTCCATATGCATTCAACAAACTTCATGGAAACAAAATGCCGGTTGCTTTTGTTCCGTACAAAATGCAAGGCTTGATCGCCCCTCCTGTCCAGTGCCAAAACATCAAAAACTGGTGAATTTACATCTTAACGGTTTGATTGCAGTTCATTCAACCAGGTTTGGTTGGCATAGTGAAAGAGAGGAACAAAGATAATTTGCTGTGATCTGAAGAAGCAAACACTTTCCATCAATAATGGACTGCCAGCGAGGGTGAAATCCAGCAGTCTACTGCCGCGTATGCTCGCCAAATTGAACATGAGCAACTCAGCCTAACACGACCGAACCCGGCCTGACCGGACCCGATCATTATGCTTTTGAAACCTGAATACTTTCATTGTTGCAAAGTGTTGGGTCTCATTTATTCACTCAGAATATTGATCTGCTCTGTGCATCTATATTTTCAGCAGCTTTCGTCTCAATATACCCTTTGAGGTGCTCACACTGTCTGTTGAAAGGAAGTGTTTCATGTGCGGAAATTTAGACGGCGCCGCCCCAACCAGCACCGGCTATGTTCCACCAGTCATGAGGCTACGTGATGCCGAGTGACTTTCATGCTCCGGGCCGTTCAACCAACCAGCCCAGTGGCAGTGTTATAGGAAATGCCCAGCTGAATATAGTTGTGTGATGTCCACCAATTGGGTGGGAGACCTGCGGATAGAAAGGCTAGTAAGCCTAAGCCATTTTGATATAATTCGCAACAGTACATGTGTGAGGGTGGAAGCAGTCTAGGAGTAAGTTACTTGTCTCACAATCGAAATATTGTGTTGGAGTCTCACCTGTCGCTACTCTTCGCCAGCGGCCGATGGTCAACGTTCTGTAAAGCCAATAGCCATCACTACATTACATTTGTAAGATGCGTAGTTCGGTATCACCAACGGTCGACGATTCGTCAAGCCAATAGCCACCAACACATTAAATTTGTGAGATTGTAGTTCGGTATCTGCAACTATGAGGTGTGCGCATAATATTTACCGCAGGAATGCAATTTTGGCAAAGGCGCAGTCAAATTTTCCTGAAGGATTTTCGATCGCCTGTGCCGCACTTGTTGCCATTGTCCCCGAAATCTGGCTCCTCTGTCGAATATGCTGCGCAAATATCATGCTCTTCACTGCCCTGTGGCGAATTACGGAACTAGGTAGTTATTGTTTTGTGAATGTCTGCATTTTCGGCGAAACTGTACACAACAATGCCTACCTCGATGGCTCCTGATAATGGTAATGCCTCGATAAGAGGCAGGTGGTGTATGAAGGGCAAAATTAAATAATTGAACCTAGGAGCTTCACTTCAGGACAGCCTTTTACCTATGCTATTAGATGGAACACATTTTGTGTGATGCGGAGAAGGCCATTGCTGTTCATTGTAAATGTAGCATAATATATTGAACGGGTTTGATGTTTCTAAGCACAACAGACCATACAAAGTTTTACCGGTTGAATGCTGTTCGAGGTACTACGCTAGCCATGTCATGTATGTACCTATGCCATGTAAAATATACTTATTGCTACAGTTCCGAATTCTTGGCTTGTCCTCTCCTTAGCATGTCATCGCATACACAGTACCTCATTGGTTTGAACTTAATTATTGCGACAAGCACAAATAGTGCATAAGCGACGCATAATGTAGACGCAATTCCATACGTAAAATACAGTACAAGTATTGCATTATCCCGCATGCGTCCTGTTGCGGGTGCATAATCCGTGACGAGAACAGCAGCGTTGCGACTATTGTGAAACTATTCCAGCCATGTGTGGGTGCCACCCGACGCTGGCGAGTGGAAGGGCCATGGAAAATCAAACACCGCCCACCTCCGTAGCTCCGGTACGGAAATTACCCCGCAGGTGATAACTATCGCCCCAAGGACAACCGGGCTCCCTCCATCGCCGGTGTGAAGCGACGACTGGAAACGACCTGGACCGGACGCTGCTGATGGCCGATCTCGGCGGCAGTCACCGGCGGAGGTGGTCCGGTCTGTGTCGTGAGCAGCACGCCGGCGACCCGCTCAGACCTCGGTTTGAGACGACCACAACCGTCACCGGCGGAGTTGGTCCGGTCTGTCTCGTGAGCAGCACGCCAGCGGCCCGCTCAGACCTCAATCTGAGACGATCAGTTTCCGGCGGAGGTGTCCGGTCTGTGTTGTGAGCAGCACGCCAGCGGCCCGCTCATACCTCAATCTGAGACGATCAGTTTCCGGCGGAGGTGTCCGGTCTGTGTCGTGAGCAGTACGCCAGCACGCCGAGCTCTCCATCTGAGCTCGCCGCTGCAGCGGCACGCTCAGACCTCGGTCTGAGGTGACCACAGTGTAAATGACCTGTTGCCCGGTGACACAGGGGCAGAGATATCCGGAGGGCGCACACAGCAGCAGGGTGTGTACTGCTGTGAGATAATTGCTGCGGTATTGATCTGCCACAGACGGGCAGCTGGATGGGGACAGTCATATCGGTCGATACATGGGCCTGCTGGCAATGCGAACAGTGCGAGGGACACGCGATAATGTTGGGCACCCATACCAGCGCGACAAAGGGGGCATCCATACCATTGCGGCGAAGGTGGGCACCCATACCATCGCGGCGAAAGTGGGCACCCATACCATCGCAGCGCTGTGCGCACTCACAGCAGTGCTCTCAGGTAAACAGTGCTACTCTCTCGGTAGGCATGCTCCTATGCCCGGCTTCGACGTACTCTCGACGCATGTACGCAGTAGAGGCATTTATCCAGACCACGGACGGCTTAAAGTTTTCCAGGATTTATTACGCGTTTGAGAGCTTTGTCCCAAGGTTGTCAGTGGCCACGATACCTGAGAGAAGCCTCAATTGATTCAATGAATAATCGCTATGCGCTGAGCGCTCCTCGTTCCACGGCCGACTGCAAGTGAGTCCGAAAATAAATGTTGCCTTCCAGCTTTTTGCATGCTACTTACTTTTTTTCACACTCAAAGTTGGACTGAAAATCACCACTAAATTGTATCCTCAGACTTTAATGTATCGTAAAGCCTACAGTGGCGAATCAGAAAAATGTGTCTTGGTTAGCATTTTTTTAGAGCACAATTATATTCAAAATGAAATTCAAGAATGGGATTTTAGCCCAACTTTCGTAAAACAGTGTTGTATTTAAGGAAGGTGCAAACTTGGCTTTCTCATTTGGGTGGGAAGCGAATATCTTCTTGTGAAAATGCAGGTGAAAGAGGTATCTCCCCTTTGCAATGGGCCAAAGGGACACACCTTACTATTCCTTCTAATAGGCTTTATTTGGGATGTGGATTATTTCAATGGGATCGAAAAGATAGTATGTTTATTTAGGGGAACCCATGAAAATATCAGGCATGCTGTAGTATCGGTCTGACTCTGGATTCCATGAATACGTGCAACGGTATACAAACCAATATAATATCGGTGTGGATGTCTCCTACCGGAGACTGTTCAATCGCATGGGTGCTCGTAAAAAGTCTACTCATGTACAAATTATTGGTGAGATCATGACCGCAGGCAAGAGCGCAGCCAGGGTGATCTCAACTTGATAGTCTGGCCTTGGTCCACCTCCAGCACAGTTAGCTGACCCTAGATCTCCAGACCTTTCCTCCTAGCTATCATGCTGCTGGTTCCGGCTTTATGACACTGATCACCTCTCTCCTGACCCCATGAACTTCGAACATGCCCTCTGATATTGGCGCTGTCTTTAACTCTGCTTTGTTTCTGGCCCTATATCTAGCCTTGTTCCTCTGATCTGTTATTAACTCAAGCACTCCTGGGGTCGTAATCCTGACCCTCTTGGTCTTCGTTAAACCCCAGCCGTTCTGACCATGCCCCAGATCTGGCCCGCCTAGGCTCTCCCGACTACATCTTCACGTTATATATATATATATATATATATATATATATATATATATATATATATATACATATAAAGGAAAATAAATAAATATTTATACACACACACACACACCCATACACACACACACACACACACACACACACACACACACACACATATATATATAGATATATATATATAAATATATATATATATGTATGTATGTATATATGAATGTATGTGTGTTTTTCTGGCTGTGCCTCTATTCATTACCCTGGTCTTTCTGGTCTCTTCTACAATTATAACAGTTGTCATATAGCTCCATCCTGACCTGGGTTTGGTTTCAGGCCTCCTAATCCTGGTCATCCCGACACCTACCCCAGCAATCTCCATACCCGAATCCACGCCTACCACTGACGATAGTTCTGGCAGTATTCTACCTGACATTGACCCTAGACCTCCTATCCCAGAGTATCTTACTTCTGGACATCTTGTCTCCCAGAGCTTCAACCCTGGATGCGGCCCTGCCCCTGTCCATCCTAATAATAATCATATCGTTCATCCTCTTGGCCTTCGCAATGACTAGGCATGATTTGTCTTGGCATCAGTCCCAGCCCTCCGGACACCGGCAATGACCTCTTCCCTACAGTTCTGCCTCCTTCTTTGCACGACTCCAGTAGGCGTGATGTTCACTCCATTCATTGGAGGTTGCTGAGGTTTGTTGCTCACGGAAAATCGGAGGGTGTGGGGCAAATTTTGTTGCATAAGCCGATGTTCTAAGCAGTTAAAATGTGGCTGTTTAAGCGGAAAGTGATCGGACTTCGGAGATTGCATAGTAACCCTACGAATTTGCACGAAAATAGGGGCTGAATGTTGGCGAAGTGGTAGGACGTGAAAAAGCATCAACATCTTTCAGGGATTGATGCATTTAGGCCCCGTTTCGTGCATGCAGCCTATGGAACCATCCAATTTTCCTCCCTAGGCACGCCACCGATCATGATTGCACACTGGGGCTGAAGTGTATGGAAAAGCGCAATTTCCAGCGCCTAATAGGTTTTGGATGGAGGAGCACTGCTCCGCTGTCCCAGCGCTCTCCCCTACCATCATCCTTACTACAACTAATGTGTGGGTCTGGAAGGTACGGCGAAATTCGTTGTCAAATGGCTGGGCAAGCATCCGTACTGTCATAAGCAAAAGTTTGAGAACTGTGGAAATGAAAACATTATTAGGTTTGAATGTATTACATTTCCGCTTTTCTTCTTGTATGGTCATACCGTTGCTCTGAAGTAAATACAAACACGAGGAAAAGAATAATGTTGGGTTCTTTTACGGGACACTTGACTGGTTTTCCACATAAAGCCACCATTCTTCAACACCAAATAACCTTGCGAGCCAGGAGTCAGAAAGGTCCAGCTCGGTCAGCGAACCTCGAAGCCGTAGCCCTTCGGCCACGAGACAGCCGCGCTGACCACTGCCGGTGACCGGTTGATGGAAACCGGTGACCAGTTTCCATCAAGCCGCTAAATGGAACATTGATTAGCATGGGAAGATGTAGAGCTCCATCCACTAGGAGGTGCGCCTGGGCCCTAAGGTCACCCTTACGTTCGCCTATAGTTGATGACATGACCCTTCTGGACGCATTCTCTCCACAGCCTGCCCACATCACACTGCATCGTCAGATGACCCGCCGGCCAACTCACCTGTGATCAGAAGCAGCCACGTCTTCATCGCGTGTCCGTTTGCGTCGGTTCCGCCGCGGCTCGCGTCGTCGACGACGTGGTGCGCGGCAGCGGAGCGGGCCGTGGCGCGGCGCGAGGTCGAGTGCGCCGGCGGGGTCGGCGGCGGCGTAGCCCGGGCTCGACCGACACGGCCTGCCGCCCACTGACGAGGGTACGCCGGCGGGCCGTGACCGCCGCGCCGGCGCGCGCAACAAGGGCACGCCGCCGCAGCCACGCACGCGCCGGCGGCGGCCCTTTTTCGCCGCCGGCGTGATGGCATGTGCGCTTCACGGCCTTGCTGCGGCGGGCGGCGCAGCTGCATGCCAACGTGCGAAACAGAAATCGCTGCTGTATCCGTTAGTTGGATTCAAACTAAATATCACCGCATGATGCAGGCATCCCCCAGGCATTCACTGGAACGGACCCGATTTCATACGATTGCGTTCAGATGCCTCTATTTACCGATTTTTCTCCAAATAGTAGATTCCACAGACTCGCTTAATTTGGTGGAAATGTCACGCGCAGAATGACTAACCAGGTGAAGCACGCCGAGTCAGAACTTGATTCAGCAGCCAACAGACCGACGCAAACAAGTGACTCACATGCCATTGTCTTGCATTCTTCGTCACTATATCAGAGGTTGCTCACGAATCGCAATGCATGAAATTGCATTTTGCACTAGAAAGCTCCGGAACAAAAGTCCTGATCCATTCGAAATGAATGAACGTAATCGTGCAGCCGTTGATGGTTGCGAACAAAGGTGCAAGCTCACCAGCAGAGTTGATGTAGCAAATAGCAACATTAATTCTGCCCCAAAAGACGCTGATTTTCCCCGGGGGGGGACGTTTTATGAAAACAACTGTATTGACACCATAAGTCCACTTACGAAAAATTGAGAGGCGGAATCAAGGTATTGGAAGATCTTATTCGCTTTGCTCGAGTAAAATCGTTTTGAGTGGGGGGAACAGGGTGTTCTCAGAATTTGTCCGGCCCGGCTTTGGGTGGGCGAAACTTAGCATGGGAAAGGCAGAGTTGAACACTGGGAGGGACATATGCTCCTCGAAAGAATACATAGCGACATCCGCGGGTGTTGAGAAATGGGCCAAAACAAGATAGTATCGATAAAGTTGCTGTTGCAGCCACTTGCATGACGTAACCTGGATTCACATCCGGTCAAAACAGCATTGCCTGTTAAATGGCCTTTTGTAGGATGCAGAATAAGAATGTGGAAAAATGTTAACTTTCACTCTCGGTCGACATTCCCCAGTAAGGCGTTCCAATTATTTTACACATGTAATTACATTTTACGATATCTTGTTCATTCCCATTCCTGCATGCTAATTGTATATTGCATGACTGTTTTATCTTAGAGCCTAAAGCAGTGCCGTGATAAGTTGACAATACATTCTATCCCTTGAAGTTAAGCAAACGACGACATGAGAAATTCCTTACTTGTCTTGTGCTGGAGAAGGAGTTTACTGTCTCGTTCTAAAAAAAAATACATTGCACTCAACTGTTGCAAACTGTTGCACTCAACGGTCTCGTGCAAACTGTTTTGACACAGGAAATGGGGAGCTTGTGTACCTTCATATTTCTTATTACGAGCGAGGGCGAAGCTGAAGCGAGTCTATTCCTGTTTATGCATGGTACTTACAAACATCCATCCGAGAGGCCGGCCGGCCCACTCGTCACGCTTTTGAAACAGTAAGAACATCTTACGACAACGTTTCGTGCTATAATTTCTTCACTCAGAGTCATAAGTGAAACCATGGTCCTCATTCCAACCATGGTTCCTCCCACAATCCACCTAGCAACAGGCTTATGCTTAGCTGGATGGAGTTGTGGTAGGAGCCTAAGTAAAATGCATGAATATCAGATTAAGAATGCCCACTACCATATTGTCATCAACCAGCTACTAACGTTATGGTTTTAGCCCTGGACTGTTTTTGGGATGGGTCCCCTTGTGTCTCCTTCTGAATCTGGGTGTGACGAATGTGAAAATTTCAGAACAAAACATGGTAAAAGATCTCAGTATTGGTAGCGCGACACCGAAGCCATTGAACATGGACCGTGGAAAGAAAATTATCTCCATAGACGAAACGCAACGGCACTGATTAAAGTGCGACGGCTACCGATGTCTTAAAGCGTATGTCATCTTAGCAGCTTATGTTTAAAACTCTCTATTGATAAAAACATGACTCTAGACTAGGGATTGCAATCCCGGAACGTTTTGCCAATCCCGGGATCCCGGAGGTGATCTGGCGGAAGTGATTAGTGTTATGGTAAAAGACACTTTATACATGGAAATAGTTCAATTAAGCCACTGGCCATATAAATATGAATATAAATTTCCCCTCGAAAATTAATGAACATGATAGGAACATCGTTTGTACTCAAATTTTGCAATTTTATGTGATGACACCTATGTGTTGTGATGTGATGACACCTATGTTATGTGTTGACTGTTGACTTCGTTACCCCAACAATAACGCATGTTCAATACAAACGCAAAACTGTCTGACTCTGGATCTATTCATAACACGAGGGACAGTCCAAAACTTCACTGGCCAGCTCACTGTTTATACTTCCAGGCTCATGTGTTTCTTGCGCAAAAAGCAAAACATGGCATACGAACACAAAAAGTTTAGCTCATCAAGAACAAGTGATAACATGATTGACTGCATACAATACAACACCAGCCAACGCGATGACTACAATACAAAGAACGACGGAAACACTGCACGTTAAATGTTAGCCACTTCCAGGAACCAACTTCCGCTCATTTGTGGCACGAGTAGTAGGTCTTTAGAAAAACTAGCGCGTCTATGGTCTCGTCGTTCAAACGGGTTCGGAGTTTGTTCACAACATTTCCCAGCACCGAGAACACCCTCTCTGCCTCTACACTGGTGGGGACGACTGTTTTCAGCCATTGGTAAACGTTTCCAGTGTAAAACCCGCGGCCCGTGTACGGTAAGTTCGCCAGCTCTTGCTTTACCAAATTTTTGAGCCGTCGATCCGACACTTCACTTCCTTCCAGTTCTGCGTTTGCGGTTTGTTCTCTCATACTTCGTTCTAACGCCGCCTTGAGGGTATCTGTGTCACTGACTGGAATGGTTTCACTGGGATCATCTTCGTCTGAGTCAGCGAGGTCTGTCGGAACCGGCAGTGGCACTTCCTTGAAATTGCAACGTCTTTCAGTGACAGTCTAGAAACAAGTTCAATGACCATCTTGCTGACCTCGTTTGGCTGTGCCACAGGCATGTCTCGATCGCTTGAAGACCCGTGGCCTTGATGAAGATACTGCAGTACTGAAGACATGAGTGTTCTGCGCTCAAGGATTCTTCTTCTTACACATTCGAGCAGCTTTGCCGCCGTGGGTGATGCTTGGTTCCGAAGTTGTGTCAACATGAATGACAGAGTCACCTCGCATGTGATGAGGTTTGCATCTCGTCTGCAAAGCATTTCAGTTCCGACCTTCAATACGTTAAGTGCACTTACCAGGTCCTGTTGAGTCCTGTTACCACGCTGTTGAGTTCATCATTACTGAGCATAGCAACCGCCGAGCCACTTTTTGCCTGTATATCGATCAACGCCTTCTGGACCGCTGTTTTCAGTTCCAATAATCGCTCTAGCATGACCAAGAGGCTGTTCCAGCGCGTCCTGCAGTCAAGCAACAGGGCGCGCTCGCAGCTGTGTTCGTCTGCAACATGTTTTTGCAGACAGTCGTTGCGAACAGGGGATTTTCTGAACCAGCGAACGATTTTGCGCACCTTAGAGATCGTTTTTCCGATTTCACCACTCACTTCCAAGCGTTGACCTTCGATGATCGTTTGAAAATGTTCTCTTTCTGCTTCATTATCATCTTGTTCTTCACTCTCGCCGCCCGATTCTTCGCTTGAACCTTCGCCGTCATCATCATGTGGTTGTGCTTGGGAGGCTTCAGTGGTCCCACTCTTCCTATAAAGCGCGTCTGTGACCGCCAGATGAAGCCCATGCGCCATGCACAGTTGCTGCATGCACGGAATAAGCCGCCCAAACTTCTTCATTACACTCGCTCCATTTGTGCATACGCACACGATATGCCGATGCAGGTCGATGTCGAACTTGTTCAGTTTCTCATTCAGAACATGTAGACACTTTTCTGCGGGCATGGAACCGGTGCATCGAATCACGCCCAGGCCCCAAGTATCGGAACCACAGTGTACGTTAACGCTCATATAGCGCCTGTTGCGCAAAGATGTGTACTCGTCAAGCGTCAGCGTAAAACGTTTGTTGGTACTCATACTCTCTCTCAACTCGGACTTCACGACACCCATGATCTTGGTACAGTGCTTCATTACTCGACTCTTTATGCCGTTTGGGGATGTTGGTAGGCCCTTGTGGCCTTTCGCTGCAAAGAGCTGCCGCAGATCGTCTGAGGTACAAAACGTTTGGAATTGGATACAATCCCTACTGCACATACGCCCCAGCGTCGCATCGAGTGACACCTCTTCACTCTTAGGAAAAAAATGAGTCAATCTTCCTCTTCTTGGATGGAAGTCCTTCGGTGGCGGTTTGTTGTGATGTAGACGCAGCAGTAGATGCTGTTGTATTCTTTGACACTGTGCCCTCTCCATGCATGGTCTGCAAGTGGACGTGTAAACCTTTTGTGGATCCACCTGTGCACTTAATTACTTTGTTGCATTTCTTACATTTTGCTTTTTGGCCTGATTCGTCTCTTAAAAAGTCCTTCCACACACCTGTTATTTTAAATTCCTTGAAATTCTCCATAGCTGTATCAATATGTCAGACCCACACTTTTCCAAATAAAAGATTCCTTTATTCAGTGCTTGCTCTCCGTGTGCGCTGACGTGTGCTGCAAACTACGTTCGACGACCAACTGAAACAAAGGAACTGTCGCCCTGGATACCACCCCTCCGCAATCAGCCGTCTCAAGTGCTCAGCGCTCAGCTCCAATTTCGGCGTCGCCGCTCTCGCGAGAATCGAGGTGCGTCTCTTAAAACTGCCTGCCACAGTCGCGCGGCGCGCCTTTCTGGTTGCGTAATGCGTGGGACGGCAAAGCCCCTGTGCATGACCTTGGTGCACTTATTGTGAGCACTGAGCACTGCTACAATGTGTTGCAAAAACGCATTGTGGAATTTGACAAAATGCAATAGCCTATTACAGCCTTAAAGCATAAACAATCTATCCGTGCTAGAATTGTTTGAGTTTATGAATTTTTTTCGGGATCCCGGGATTGACAAGATTTTCGGGATCGGGATCGGGATTGAAATATTTTCGGGATCCCGGGATCGGGATCCCGGGATTGCAATCCCTACTCTAGACTGAGACAACGGATAATTTTACTGCAAGTGTGCTTTTAAATTACAGGATTGTTTTTGCAACATAATTGTGTGATACACGATATTATTCAGTTGTTGTGTAGTTCCTGGAGTCAGTCTTAGAAACACCGCTGTCCCCCACTTGATAAGCGGTAGCCCTGCGATGGGTGTTTGCCGGTACAGCATACCCATACCTTAACTACCGCACCGTATATACCGGAGCTACGAGCGGAAGTCCAGGTGCACTGGAGCCCGTTGCACACAGCGCTCGTTTCAAGTTTCACGGCCACCTGACGTCCAGTTTAGATAGGTTCGGTCCTTCTTTCTATCTACCACATACTTCAAGTTGAGAGGCGTTGAGGTAGTTGCAACGGGTTCTCCAAGGGCGCCATGCGGTGACTCCCAAAGGCCCATTGCAGGCCCACCCATTCGGAAAACTCATATTTTTGTCATTTTCATACAAGCCATGTGACTTTGAAATTGCTGAATGCGAACAGTTCCCCTTATGGCATAGACACCAGTTTGGTGTTCAGAAACCTTCCATAGTGGCCTATGAGTAGCCTTTGCGGTCAGAGAGTTCCTGAGTTGACCAGTGCCCAGGAAGGCCCGTGAGATGTCGCAGGCTCTCAGAACAGTCAAAGGGGCTCCTAAGCAGCCAGAAGGGCTCCTGAGTGATGACCAACCAGAGAATCCCAGAAACAGCCAGAAGGACCCAGGGCATCAAGGGAGCCACCAGCGAACAGAGCTGCCGGACGGCCATCAAAATGAGTGCCCGAAGGGGACCCTGAGCAGCTGGACGGACAGTTGGTCCCTCTGCTCAAGAACACATGTAGGAGCCTCCGCCGGCAAGTCAACGGGATGATCCACAGGGCCCCTGTGACTGCTCATGGTCCCTCTTTTGTCACTGAGGGAGTTATCAGGGGACCCCTTGGCTGCTCGGAGGGTTCTTTAATCGGGCTCTCAGTGGGCCCGGTTGGAAACCTTCAGGTCCCTCAGGGGAGCCCCTTTAGGAGCCTTCTCTGGCCACTCAAGGAGGCTCTGATGGCTGTCGTTGCTCATAGGGCTCATCTGGTCAATCAGAAGTCTCGTGGATGCTTCTGGTTGCCCAGCGGGCCCTATGGCAGCTCAGGTGTCCTCTTTTGCCACTAAGGGGTCCTCGGGAGATCCTTTGGCTGCTCAGGGAGCCTTCAGCCGGGCTCTCGAGGAGCCTGTGGGGCGCCTCTTATCTCTCAAGGGGGCCGTGTAGGAGCCTTCTCTTGGTACTCAATGAGGGACAGGGTCCCTCTGTGGCTGCTCAGGGGACCGTCTGACCATTCAGGGACCTGATGGCTTCTCTAGCTGCTCAAGGGCACACATTGTGTGCCTTGATATCCTTGTGGTGGCTATGAGGCAGTCTGATCACTCACAGGGCCCAAGTTACAGCTAAGGAGGTCCCTTTGCCAATTGGGTGCTCCTGTGGTTGCTAGACGAGCCTATATATATATATATATATATATTTTGCCGAGACTAGGAATGTCTGATGGCCGGCAGTTGCTATGAGAAAGGAATGGTATGAGGTAAGAACCAGCATGCTGTGTACATAGATACAAATACATTCGATAAGTGCAGTATAATCTTTGATAATATTACAGTAGCGTACGGCAGAGACAGATGACGTCCGCTCAGCAGTGGGTTCTTGATAGTATTAGAGTAGCGTACGGCAGAGACAGGTGACGGCCGCTCAGTAGTGGGTCGGAGACAGCAGGTACAGGTGACGGCCAATCAGCATGGGTCTTTGATAGTATTAGAGTAGCGTACGGCAGAGACAAGTGACGGCCGCTCAGCAGTGGGTCGGAGACAGCAGGTACAGGTGACGGCCAATCAGCATGGGTCTTTGATAGTATTAGAGTAGCGTACGGCAGAGACAAGTGACGGCCGCTCAGTAGTGGGTCGGAGACAGCAGGTACAGGTGACGGCCAATCAGCATGGGTCTTTGATAGTATTAGAGTAGCGTACGGCAGAGACAAGTGACGGCCGCTCAGCAGTGGGTCGGTGACGGCAGAGACAGGTGACGGCCGCTCAGCAGTGGGTCGGTGACGGCAGAGACAGGTGACGGCCGCTCAGCAGTGGGTCGGTGACGGCAGAGACAGGTGACGGCCGCTCAGCAGTGGGTCGGAGACAGCAGGTACAGGTGACGGCCAATCAGCATGGGTCTTTGATAGTATTAGAGTAGCTTACGGCAGAGACAAGTGACGGCCGCTCAGCAGTGGGTCGGTGACGGCAGGTACAGGTGACGGCCGCTCAGCAGTGGGTCGGTGACGGCAGAGACAGGTGACGGCCGATCAGCACTCGCCAGCCACCAGCTTCGCGCTCTCTATCGCGAACGGATAGAAAGCGCAGCCGAGCCAGCGATCAGCGATAGGAAAATTAATACATTCATTGAGCCATAGGAGGGAGGGCAGGAAAATCGTTAACACTTCCTGCTCTGCGTCACGCAGGTCCCTCGGGTCGCGTGACCGTTGCAAGATGGCACCACTCGGCCCAAGTGTATTCGCGTAAGCAAGCTGCGTATTCAATCATCCAGGTAGATCCCTCGTGCCGGATGGCAGTTGCAATATGACACCACTTGGTTCGAGTGTATACGCTTACGCAAACTGCGCATGTCAATCCCTGCCTTCCCTTCCTCGTCCCTACACTGTGCCTTTCTACTAGCCAGACTAAAACATCGAAATTATGGTCAACGGGCTACCTGCAGTGGCGCAGAATACTTGTATAAACGAAAAGAGCGACCGCCGGGACCTCCTACCACCGACGGTCACGTGCATCAGAACTCAAGCAAGTCCTCGGAGCTAATAAGCGAACCAAATCATAGCTATAAAGGTCTCACAGGCGACGAACGTTCCCAATAACGGCGAAGCCAGCTATGTTTGGTGGTTAATGATTGGACGTTATTGGCCCTACTAAGCCCAAAATATAGCAATGGTCAGTCGGTATGTGTTTGTGCACCGCTGGGGGGCAGGCGGGAGCCAAATTGCTCACCAAGCAGTATATTAATGAATAAGAAGAGAGCGGATGGAACGAGCGAGTGAGCAATGATAATTAACATATGGTAGGCAGCTTTAAGGATCAGCGGCAGCCGCTTGGGGCTAAACAAAATGACCTATTCTGTGTGGCACTATGGCATACAATTACGTCACTATTCGTGCCAAGAAGTCCTAACTGGGGACAAGTAATTCGAAGCCAAGAAAAGAGGTGGCTGTATGCAATCATTGTGCATTTGCGGTGGGTACCAGCGGTGAAGCACCACAGGTAAACGATCAACCAACTAATCACGGCAGCAAAGCGTAAATATTCATTAATTGGTTTGCTCCATTTTATCGATTCTAGCTCAGCGAGTAACCCTCACTCAACTATACAGAACCAAATAATTTGACGTCACACGGAGCAAATAAATGCGTGGAATGAAGGGTAGTGTACACGACACCTATTCGGATGGAAAGGGGAACGAGTGGCGGAGAACGTACTCAAGCACACACACACACCTCCACACCCAGATCGACGGCAGAAACCCGCCTACAGACCATAGTGACGGACAATGCGGTGGCTCACATAAACTTGCACAATGGACGGTGCCCCCTCGAGTGGCTGCCGATAATGTGCCAAGTGTTTGTGATCTGCGCTTTCAGTGCCAAAATTATCTATTCTGAACACAATCCGGCTGAAGGACCCCCCACCCCGTCGGGCGTAGGGGCCTGTCCGCATAGTCATGGAGAATGCACTACTGGAGTGTGTGTGTGTGTGTTGGTGAATTTTTCCAGCCTGCCACCGTGTTGGTGATGTCAGCTGTTTCCGAGTGTGTGTAGGCCTGTATATGTAGCTGTGTTGGTGTTATATGTGCAGTAAGAGGGTGTGAGGAACATTGTAGTCGGGAAAGTAGACGAAAAATGAATAGTAAAGTTGACTTGTTGAAAGGTGCCGGAGTAGAGTTGAGACCGTCTTGAAGTTAGCACTGATGAGCGGAGTTGTGTTGAGCTGTCTTGAAGATGAGGCGGTAGATCTGGTCGGAGGCTGAAGATAATGCAGTAAGAGTTGCCAGTCCGGACGGTGCTAATTTTTGGGTATGGGGTGTAGTGGGGGGGGGGTCGGGGCATCGCCATAGTGTATGAACATTGCAAAAACATGAGATCGTATAACACTGGGGATAATGTTTTTCTTTTTCTTGAACGTATCTTTCAGTTTTTAAATCATTTTTTTCGAGTCTTTTGTTAATTTCCCCATTTTTTACATGTCTTTAAGTTTTTTCCCCGTTCATTTTTTTCTCTTCTTTTTCTTTTTTTCCCAGTTGTTCCAGTATGCGTGTGATGGAGAGAAAGTGGAAGATATGTTCGTGTAATGTTGAATGTTCATCGTTGAGGCCAGTTGTGATGTTTAGTGGGATGCTATTTGTGGTGCAGTAGTTTGTGACATGTTGTCTTTGGTTGGTGTATTTGGTGCAGTATATGAGTATGTGTTTGATTGTAAGTGATCGGTGACATGTTGTGCATTGTGGTCGTGGACGCTTTAGAATGAGGTAAGAGTGTGTGAATGCTGTGTGTCCAATGCGTAGTCGTGTCAGTGTTCGTTCTTTGAATCTGGTGTTTTGATTGATGATGTGCCAGTGTTCAGGTTTGGGGTGTATTTCGTGTAGTTGTGTTGTTGCTAAACCCCATGTTTGTTGAATGTGTTTGTTGATTGCCTGGTATATTGTGGGGTAATGGTCGGATTGTGATTATGGGCATTGTGTGGTTTGTTGCAGTGTTGTGGCTATCTTTGCTTCAGTGTATGCGTGTTCGTTGCCTTGTATGTTTGTGTGGCTTGGGATCCAAAGGAGGAATGGTTGCTGTCGAGTGTTTAGTTTGTTGTGCATGGGCAGTATTTTGGGGATGAGTGTGTGTTTGAATGTGGTGCAGGGTGTTATGCTTTGTATTGCTGATTTCGCGTCTGTGGCTATGATGTTGTTTTCAATTTTTTGTTGTGGATAGTGGAATAGGTGGAAAATATTGCGTATTGCTTATACGCATATTGCTTGTTGCTTGCTTCTGCTGTGTATGTGTTTGCTGTGTCGGGCAGACGGGCACGCAGGATGACCCGGGGTGGTACAGCACCGCCGTTGTGCCCGTCTGCTGTGTTGGGTGTGATTTGGAGCCAGCGGTGTAGATTATATTGTAATTTGCGTATTGTGATATCAATTGAAGGAAAAGTTGTTGTACTTCTGTGTCTGTGTATGCATGTTTCGGTTTGTCGATGAGGAAGTGTGATGTGGGTGTTTTGTGTTTCCAGCATGCAGTGGGTGGTGGGAGTGGTTTTGAGGTGAGGAGTGTGACGTGTAACCTATTTGCGAGTTGGTGAATGCGGCATCCTGTTGTTGTTTTGAGTGGTGCTTTCTTCATGAGTTGGTGTATACGTTTGGTGCGAAGTTTTGGTGCCTGAATAAATGGGTGTTGTCTAATGAGTTGTGTTTTGTAGTGGTATCTGAGTAGTGCTTCTGTACATCTGTGTTGTAGTTGTGGTATGTGGTTGTATATGTGAGGAGCGAGTGAGGGTGAAGTAGTGTGTGCTCCAGTAGCTATTTTGAGGCATTGGTTTTGAAGTATGTCAATAATTTTGAGGTTTTATTTAGAGGCGTTTTCGAACAGTGTGGATCCATACTCCATGATTGGCTGAATTATTGAGTTGTATAAAGCCAGTAGTTAATTTCGATCTGATCCACAATTTGTGCCGGATAATGCTCGTAGTATGTTTATTCTTTTTGATGCGCGTTTTTGGATGTTTAAGATGTGTGGCCGAAAGGTGAGTTGTGGGTATACTGTGATGCCTATGAATTTTGCTGTCCTAACAAATGGCATAGGTGTAGGTTAAATAATTTAAGTGGTTGTAGATCTGTGTGTCGTTTATAGCCGGAAAGTATGCATTTCGATTTTTGTGGCGCGATGTGTAGATTTAGTAATGAGAGTTTGTTGTGTAGCTCTGTTAGTGCGTTTTGTAGTGTCGCTAATGTGTGGGTTGGTGCTTCGTGTGATGTCCATAATACGATGTCATCCGCATAGAGTGCAATTTTGGCCGAAAGGTTGTCGGTGATGACTGGATTTAGACCAAGGATAAAGAGAAAAGGACTGAGAACTGAACCCTGCATTAAACCGGTTGTGGGAAATGTAGTTTGTTTATTAGGGTTTTTGGGTGCGTCAACCCCAATTGGGTTATTTTGCGTGGGAAATGTAGTATATGAAGCCCAATTTTGACGTTAAATGATCACTTTAATAGGTAGAAATGGAGATAGTGTAGTAGTCTGCCCTGTATGTCTATGCTGTATAAGTGTTGTAGTAGTGCTGTTATGTTTACGGAGTCATATGCACAGGCGTGTACCTAGGATTTGCGCCAGGGGGGGCCAACGGATTTGGAGGGGTCCCACCAACCCCAATTTTTTTTAAAGTCCCCGAATTTTGACTACTATTTTTTTTTCAAAGGGTCCCTTTTAATTTTTTAAGTAAAATAATTAGTGACCAACTTAATTTTCCTGTGGATGGGGCCCAACCTACCACCATCGTTTCTGAGTCGCCGGATTTCAACCCTAACTCCCCCATCCTGTTCGAAGGTTTTTCTTTTGGCATCACTTGATAAGTCACCTCACACTGCTGAAATTACACCTGTACGAATCACTAAAAAAAATTTAAGTTTCCAATTTCTGGCATTCCAGTTAATGACGACCGTTCGCCAAAACTCCAACGTTCGTGCACGTGTACACCAGTCTTGCGCATTCGGCGCATTCGCCACACTACCTGCGATTCTCCGGTTTCTGCTAGGCCTCCTGCGTTTTGCTAATTGCTGTCACATAATAGTTTTGTTCCATATTTGACGCGTGGAATGCTTCGGATGGGGTTCGCTGTGAAACTATGATTATTCAATTCGATGATTAGTTCTCTTCTTCCCAGATTTTCTGGTGGTTAAGAAGCCCAGAGACTCGCTGAGCTTTGATGTACTTCATCTCTTTGGTTAAATATGCTACCAGATTGGCTACCGAACCTAGTTGCTGGTTCGTTGCTCTTTTTTGGACCAGTTGTGTTTTTCTTCGTCTACGGATATGTTTTACGGCTGCAGCCAATTTTTGTTAGGGGCCGGCACACGTTCGTGACCACGGCTCTGCTTTGAGTTTTGTTGTTTTGTGTGCATGTTGCTCATGTTTTTCTCATGTAGCATGACATCAATTGGCATACAATTGTTCAGCCTATTGGCGTTGAGCAGATTGCTATGTTCGGAGTTATCGTGTGACAAAACTAGATGAAAAGGTCGTGAAAATCTAGGTCGAAATATATTATGTGGTATTTTCCGATAGCTTCATGCTTTTCCACCAGAACACGTGTGGTGACAAAGGTAACCATAAAAAGCTTGCAGAACCAAAAGTAGCACTCCCCAGTAGTCGTCACGGCATTTGTTTGCAAAAATACGATCCATGCTCAATCTACCCACGACTAGGATCAACTTACCCCAACGCCTGGGGTAAGTTGAGATAAGGACATGTCAGAACAACTCAAAATATCACTGATGCATAATTGTTTGAGAAATATCTTCATGCGACTTATTCGTGCCCAAAAGATCACCTTTTCAGAATATGGGCACAAGCAATCAATCTGTCTCACCACGTGCGCTTAGCGCCCTCTCAAGTAAAATTTGGCTCAACTTACATCGACGTCCCCTACCGAATGCGCCAAATATTAATGCAATTACGGTATGAAAAGGCAAGCACTAACAGAAAGATCCTGTTTTTTACTTCACATTTCCCAGCATACCTCTTCTTGCACATACGATAGGTAAGCTGAGCTTTTTGGTTGAACTCCGACTACATCCCCTCCTCGCCAAATCCTACGGCGTCGCCACCGCGCGGTATGCAGCGGACGCGTCCCACATATCCATTTTCCTGGATCGTCTCACACAGTCGAGAAGTACTGTCCCTCTCCGACTTTAGACGGACTCTACTTACCCAGCATGTACCCAGAGGTTACCAGTGCCTATGCGTTTTTTTCTTCGGATTCGGATTTTCAGGATTTTCAATCAACAGGATTTTCGAATTCGTAATACCAAACAATGGTAGCTTTCCATTATTTTGCTTCAACTATATTGTTTGCAAATAAAGCATTCACAAGCATTTTCGTCCGCGTTGCACCGCAGAGTCACTTATAAATTGTGTGCACAAATTGATGACATGATCAGATGTGTTACCTCTTCATGTCTGGCTGTTAGATACAGGTGATACAGCTTAGCAATAGCTTTGTTTTGAATAGATATAACTCTTGTCATTGGCAATCGTCGTGGTAATGTTAGTAGAGGCATGGATCATGTACGCCTGGATTGGAAACCAACAGCTGTTTGCGTATCAATCCATCCAGCTGAGGGTAAGTACAAACACGGAAACGCGGCCGGTTTTAGGCCGTGCACCTACGGGAGTTCAGGGTATGCATTCCGTATTGGCATTTTTTCCAATTGATTCAGCAATCCCAGGATGATTGCATCAGCCTTTCATGATACATAATTGATCAAGGAACCTTACTGTTCTTTCCTTATTGATTTATTACGCTCCGTTCAGAAGTTGTCGTGGTGCGAAGTGAAGACATCTGTGACATGGAGCCCACCTCGCCCCAAGGGTCGGCCCACCGATGTTGATATCTTGATGATCTTTATCTTGAATCTTTGTCTCCTATCTCTCTATCTTTATCTTGATCTTGAAATGATTGGACGGGGCAAAGTACATGAAGGCAATGGGCAGACCAAAATGAATTGAGGGCACATTCCATTGGCTCCCATGTTAGAAGATGAAATAATTGCGGGGTGGGTTAAGCAAATATTGAGGTGGCAGTTCCCCCTCAAAGGTATATAAAACAACACCCGTGAGTCGAACGACTGGCAAGTGGTAGCGAATCGGCGAGAGGTAGTGGCGTTGCCAGCTAGGGTATGTTGCAAGGGCTGATCCAAGGGGAGGAAGCGAAAGTGACACCCCTTATGACCCGAAGGACGCCTCTCTTGGAGGCTCCAGTGTACCTCCTCCCTCGAATTTCTCAGCGTAACGCGCTCTTCGGCCTGGGAACGGTAGTCCTCTGCAGTGGCGTCGCCACGAAATTCTTCCAGGGGGGGCAAGGTCGAAAGGGGGCCTCCTGTTACCCGAAAGGGGGCCTCCATTGTGTTAGGGTCTCATATTGTTTTTAGGCTCTTATACTATGGTTCGAAGATGGGGAACATGATTTCATATTGGTTTTTTGTTTGTTCTTGGCATGGTGCATCATTTACTCAAAACGCAATAGCACTAATCATTTTGGCTGAAAACTGGGCCATACCAGGGCATAAATAAGTAATATTTGGATAAATGCATAAGTGCCAAAACAAACCACCGTCTCAATGCTTTCTCGAATCTTCCCGCTGGCCTCTAGATTGCAGCGAGCTGGCGGGGCTGGTGCTAAGCATATCTTACAGATATCTACCATTGATCAACCCACTTTTAAGTCCTCCAAGTCTAACTGAATATAACTAGATTCATCACTACTGTTATTTATTCCCATCAGCTTGATGTCATAAGCAAAGCTTGAACGACCATTTCTCAGTCCAAGGACGACAATTTCGTGAAGGTGACAACGAGAAGTGGATTCATTAGTTTTTTTTAGCGTCATCTTAGGAATTTGTTTATTTTTATAACATTTGGTGCTGGCTGCAAGGCAACTGTCACACGAGCTAAAATATATCCTCAGCGAATAAATTCACGGCAAGAACAAGCATTGAACACCAATGCATAAATGACAATGCAACAATGCAACAATGTCAGTACATACATAATCCAAGCCTTCACATTCCACGCCGTCACACCCATCGTTTTCGCTGTGCTGTGCCGTTTTGTAAATGACGTTGAGAAGGTATGGAAGCTGGGAAGCTCTAATCATGCAGGCTGTTAGTTAGTTAGTTAGTTATTGTGGTTTAGGGGCGCATCGCATGCAGGCTGTAATAACAGAAAAGAAGTTTGTTGGAAGAAAATGCATTTAAAACCATCATTATCCCATTTCATATGGGGCATGGATGTTGTGTTGCATGCTTATGAGGGGTAATTTGTCCCCTCAATGTTGGCTTTTCCCCATGGGCGTATGTTTCGGAAAATTATTCAGGGACCAGTGGAGTACCTATATTTGCGTCAAGCAGGAGGGGCAAACGGATTTGCAGGGGGGAGGGAGGGCACCTACGCCCATTAAAAAGTCCTTGGATTTCGACCGCTATTTTGTCAAACATTTCGAAATAATATAATTAGTCATCAACTAAATTGTCCTGTGGAGGGGCCTAATCTACCACTATGGTTTCTGATTGGTCGGATTTCAACCCTAACTCCACCACTCAGTTCTAAGGTTTTCTTTTGGTATCCCTTGATAAGTTACCTCACACTGCTGAAATTACACCTATACCACAAACCCGGATCGGTATCCCAAAAAAATCAAGCTGGAGCCCTCCAAAAAAGGAGAGATTCCAGCAAATAAATGTCAGGGTCAGGAAAATGGCTCTGTTGCACCGAAGATTTTTTTCAAGATGCCTTCAAAAATTGCGTATGACTTCGAAAAGCATACCGGATCTCGAAACATCGAGGTGGGATACATGGCGTCAGAGGTTCGAAAAATCAGGCCGGGATTCGGACTTTTAATAAAAAAAACAGAAAAGATCCACAAAAATCGCGTTGAGCCCAGAAAGCTGGCGTTGGGTCTCCGGAACCACGTGCCTGGGCGCGATAGGTCGCGCTGGGACCCAGAAAAAATCGCACCGAAGCCCCAAAATCATACTGGGGCTCCACAAATGTGTGTCAGAAGCCCCAAATATACACAGCGGGACCCTAAGAGTACAACGTTGCCAGAAAGCACAACTAACCCTCCAAAGCGCACAAAAGTCTCCCAAAAAGCGTTAGGGCCTGAAAACATGCGTTGCAGCCCTAAATAAACATACCGGGAACTCTAAGAAAAATACACTGCAAGCTCGCAAGGCGCACAGGGGCCATGAGAACGCACAAGGGCCTGGAAAAGAGGCTGGGGCCACGAAAGGCAACATGGTTCCAAAACGTACGAAACGACCGGGAGCTAAATAAACACATCGGGATCTTCGAAAACGCCCCGACACGTAAAAAATACTCGGTGCACAAAAAAACGCAACAAAGCCCTAACACGAGCAGGGTTTAGAAGATGTATTAGGCCCATAACTTCAAAGTAAAATGTATTACCCACCACTTTAAAATACAAAATTTTACAATTTCAGGCATTGCAGTTCATAGCACCCGGTCGCCACGACGGCAACGTCAGTGCACGTGCACACCCATTTTTCGTATTCGGTGCATTCGCCACACTTCGTGCGATGCTATGGTTTCTGCTAGGCCTTCTGCGTTTTGCTAATTGCTGCCACATGATAGACTTGCACCATATTTGGCGTGACGGAATGATTCGCATGGGCGTTCGCTTCGAAAAGTCGATTGATTAAATTCGATCATTAGTTTCCTACTTCCCACATTTTCTGGTAGCTATAAAATGCGGTTTCCGCTGAGCTTTGATGCACTTCATATCTTTGCTGCTATCCTCCCAGATTGGATACCGAACCGAGGCCAAGCCTCGGCGTTTTTTTTTTACCCGTTGCGTCTTTCTTGGTCTATGATTGTGTATTATGGCTCCAATCCATTTTTGTTAGGGGCCTAAAGCATTTTCGAACCCCCTGCTCGTTTTAGAGTTTGTTGAATTTTTGTACACCGAGGATTTTGACGTGTCAGGGCGTTTTCGAAGATCCCGATGTGTTTATTTAGCGCCGGTCTTTTTGTTTGTTTTGGAACCATGTTGCCTTTTGCGGCCCCAGCCACCTTTTCAGGCTATTGTGCGTTATCATGACCCCTGTGTGCCTTGAGAGCTTCCGGTGTATTTTTTAGACCTCCCGGTATGTATATTTATGGCTGCAACGCTTGTGTTAAGGCCCTGTCGCTTTTTGTGAGACTGTGCGCTTTGGAGGGTCAGTTGTATTTTCGGCCCCCGTTGTGCTCTTAGGGTCCCGATGTGTTTATTGTGGGCTTCTGACGCACACTTGTGGGGCCCAAGTACAATTTTGGGGCTTCGGTACGATGTTTCTAGGTCTCAGAGTGGCTTATCGCACCCAGGCGCGTGTTTCCGGAGACCCAACCCCAGTTTTCTGGGCTCAATACGATTTTGTGAAACTTTTCTGATTTTTTTTAAAGTCCGAATCCCGGCCTGATTTCTCGAGCACTTGGCGCCATGTTTTTGTATCCCACCTCGATTGTTCGAGATCCGGTTTGTTTTTCGGTGCCGTACGCAATTTGTGAAGGCATCTGATAATATGTTCTTCGGTGCTCCAGAGCCATTTTTTTACCTGGGCATTTAGTTGTTGGAATCCATCCTTATTTTGGAGGGCTCCAGCTTGATTTGTGTTTGTGTTTGTGGTCACACTGTGCTTACGTGTGGCCCTAGACGGCAATTTTGTAGAGCCTCGACGGGACTACCGATGGGAATTGTGGGTCCCAAGCGCGATATTTGGGGGGCCCGGCTCGAGTTTGTGCGATGCGTTGTATTTAGCTGTGGCCCCAACGCGATTTTGGCGGTTCCTGTCGCAATTTTTCGGGCCTCGGAGCGAGTTTTCCGGAGCTCGCCGTATTTATTTGGGGACCCATACGCGAATTCTGGTGGACCGACGCGAATTTTGGTGGCCCCAGCGCGATTTTGGAGGCCCCCGACATGATTCTTGGGAGCTTATCCCTCTCAGGATGGAGGGGGCATTTTCCCCTTTGATATAGCACTGCGGCCACTGAAGGAGTTTTTTTTTCCGTCCCAGAGTGACATTCCGATTAAAATTGATTTTGGGGGCAGCTGCAACTTTTGGGGCCCCGGCGCGACCTTCTGGGCCTCCAGTGTGATTTTCAAGGGCTGCGACGCGACTTTTTTGGGTCCAATGTGATCTTTTGGGCCCCGACGTCATTTTCTTGGATCCCTAGCGCGAGCTATAGCGGCCTCGACACTTTTTGGGGTCCAATGCGTTTTGGAGGCTTTTGGCGTCATTGTTGGGCCCACAGAGTGATTATTCATGTCCGGATTGTTCTTCGTTGCTCCGGCGTCATTTGTTTTGGTCCCAATGAGACTTTTGGGGCACGGTACGACCTGTCGTGCCCCTGGCATGATTTTCGTGGTCCGGGCGTGAATTTTCGGTACCCCAGGCTCAGCGTAATTTGCGGGGGCCCCGGCCGGATCTTTTGGGGCCCATATCGTGATTTTAAAATACCCAGACTCGACTCTTACTATTTCTTAGATGGTTCTTCTTGCAAATTATAGGCCTCCTGTCGCGTCGTCTCATTTCCTAGAGCCTTTTTACCGGTTTTCGATGTCTCCTTGTGTCTCCTACCCTCCTCCGTATTCAATGGTCCTCCTCTCCCGTCTTGGAGGGCCTCTTGCATTCTGGGGCCCCTTTAACATGGCATGGGGCTTCCTCTCATCTTCGAGGGGCATTTTCTGCCAAATTAGGGGCCTCTTGCCACGCCTCGTGTGCCTCCTCCTTTATCCTGGCAAAGCCTTATCCGTCTTGAGGGATCTTCAATTTTGGAAACCTCACCTCCTTCCATACCTGCTATCACTCCCATCTTAAGGGCCTCCTCTCATTTCCTGGGAACTCTTTCCGGTCTTCGGGACCTCATTTGGTCCTAGAGACCTACTCCTTCCCGAGTCCGGCAGGTGCCTCATTTCTCTTCTAGAGGCCTTCTTTTTTCAAATTAGGGGCCTCCTCTCACGTCTTGGGGGCCTCCTGCTCTGCGTTCTCCTGCTCTGCGCTCTGGATTCGATCTTTACCCATCTTAGGGGTGGTCTCTTATCTCCTGGTGGACTTCTCTTCTCTCCCAGGCGCCGCCTCTGCTAAATTACTGGCAACCTTTCCTATCTTAGTGGCCTTATTATTTCCCGGGGACAGTCTTAGCCGTCTTCGAGCCTTCTTTTCCGCTTGGGAGCCATCTCTCTTATCCAATGGCCTTTCTCTCCTATTTTAGGGGCCTCCTCGTTCATCATGGGGTCTCGTTTCCAATCTTGGGTCGTTCTCTTCCGAATTAGGTGCCTCCTGCCACGTCTCTGGATCATCCTTTTCTATCTCGGTGGAACCTTACCCGTTTGGGGCCTGCTTTTGTGTCTCCAAAACCTCATCTCATATCTTCCTTCCTTTTCCGTCTTAGGGCCTCTTCTCATATTCTGGGGCCTCCTTTCCGGTGTTGGAGCCTCTTTTGCAATCCTGGTTGCCTCCGTGCCATTTTTGACACTCTCTTGATTTCTGGGGACTCCTACCCTCTCCTAGGTGACTCCTTTTTCAAATTAGGGGCCTCCTCTCACGTCATGGGGGCCTCCTCATCTGTGTCTGGAGCCTCATTATCCTCTTAGCAGGGTGCTTTTGCGTCCTAGTCCTAGATCTTCTCTTCCAGGTTCCTCCTCTTCCAAAATATGGGCCTCATCTGGCTGGTCTCGGTGGCCTTCTCTCATTCCTGCGGAAACCTTCCTACCCGTCTTGGGGCCCTATTGCGTCCGGAGAAGTCTCCCCTATCAGGTCTTAATTTTATATTGCAGGGGCATCTTCCGTCTTGGGGGCCTCGTTTTCCAACTTAAGAATATCCTGCCACCCATCGGAAGCCTTTTCGTCTAACCTGGGTGGCTCCTTGCCCGTCTCGGTGGCATCCTTTCCGTCCTGAGGGCCTCCTTTTCGTGCTGGGGTCTCCTTTTCGTCCTGGGGCCTCCTTTTCATCCTGGGGGCTACCTTCCTATCTCTGTTCTCTGTTCTACGTCTAGTCCTACGTCCTTTTCGTCCTTGGGTGCATCCCTTTCGTTCTAGGGGCCTCCTTTTCGTCCTGGGGCCTCCTTTTAGTCCTGGAGCCTCCTCCCAATCTCTGTTCTACGTCTTGGGGAATCCTTGCGTTATGGGGCATCCTTTTCGTCCTGGGGACCTCCTTTTCGTGCTGGGGGCCACCTCACAATCTCTGTTCTACGTCTTAGGGGCCTCCTTTTCGTCCTGGGGGCCTCCTTTTCGTCCTGGGGACCTCATCCCAATCTCTGTTCTACGTCTTTGGGGCATTCTTTTCGTCCTTTGGTGCATCCTTTTCGCCCTGGGGTTGGTTGGTTGATTGTTGGAGTGTAGGGGCGCATGGACTGTGTCTTTCGTCCTGGGGGCCTCCTTTTCATCCTGGGAGCTTTCTTTTCGTCCTGGAGACTCCTTTTCGTCCTGGGGGCCTCCTTTTCGTCCTGGGGGCTACCTTCCTATCTATGTTCTCTGTTCTACGTCTAGTCCTACGTCCTTTTCGTCCTTGGGTGCATCCTTTTCGTTCTAGGGGCCTCCTTTTCGTCCTGGGGCCTCCTTTTAGTCCTGGGGGCCTCCTCCCAATCTCTGTTCTACGTCTTGGGGCATACTTGCGTTATGGGTCATCCTTTTCGTCCTGGGGGCCTCCTTTTCGTCCTGGGGTCCACCTCACAATCTCTGTTCTACGTCTTAGGGGCCTCCTTTTCGTCCTGGAGGCCTCCTTTTCGTCCTGGGGGCCTCCTTTTCGTCCTGGGCCTCCTTTTAGTCCTGGGGCCTCCTTTTCGTCCTGGGGACCTCATCCCAATCTCTGTTCTACGTCTTTGGGGCATCCTTTTCGTCCTTTGGTGCATCCTTTTCGTCCTGGGGTTGGTTGGTTGATTGTTGGAGTGTAGGGGCGCATGGACTGCGTCTTTCGTCCTGGGGGCCTCGTTTTCGTCCTGGGAGCTTCCTTTTCGTCCTGGGGGCCTCCTTTTCGTCCTGGGGGCCTCTTTTTCGTCCTGGGGGCCTCCTCCCAATCTCTGTTTTACGTCTTGGTGCCTTCCTTTTCGTCCTGGGCCTCCTTTTCGTCCCGGGGAGCCTCCTTTTCGTCCTGGGGGCTTCCTTCCAATCTCTGTTCTACGTCTTGGGGCCTCCTTTTCGTCCTTGGGTGCATCCTTTTCGTCATGGGGTCTCCTTTTCGTCCTGGGGGGCCTCCTTTTCGTCCTGGGGGCCTCCTCCCAATCTCTGTTCTACGTCTTGAGGCCTCCTTTTCGTCATGAGGGCCTCCTCCCAATCTCTGTTCTACGTCTTGGGGCCTCTTTTTCGTCCTGGGGGCCTCTTTTTCGTCCCGGGGGGCCTCCTTTTCGTCCTGGGGGCCTCCTCCCAATCTCTGTTCTGCGTCTTGAGGCCTCCTTTTCGTCATGGGGACTTCCTCCCAATCTCTGTTCTACGTCTTGGGGCCTCTTTTTCGTCCTGGGGGCCTCCTTTTCGTCCCGGGGGTCTCCTTTTCGTCCTGGGGGCCTCCTCCCAATCTCTGTTCTACATCTTGAGGCCTCCTTTTCGTCATGGGGCCTCCTTTTCGTCATGGGGCCTCCTTTTCGTCCTGGGAGCCTCCTCCCAATCTCTGTTCTACGTCTCTTATAGAGACCTGATTATATTTCCTGGTGGCCTCGTCAGTTTTGAGGCCTCATTGACAGCATGATATTCTGTCCCGTCGGCCTCCTTGCCCACCTTTTTTGCTGTGCATTTGCGGATAGGGGCCTCCTCAAATTTCAGGGGGCGGCGCCCCCCCCCCCCCTGTTTCACGGCAGGGGGGGCGACTGCCCCCCCTGCCCCCCCGGTGGCGACGCCCTTGGTCCTCTGGGAGTCCGAACGCACGCCGCGAATTTTTCAGCGAAAGGCACTCCTCAGACAAAAACAAATGGTGCCCCTCTGGGAGATCGGAGTGTACCCGGCCAGATGTTCTGGACAAAGAGCCGCTCGTCTGGAGAAATGACGCCTCCTTGGCAAAATCATAAATCTGTCAGTGGTATGGTGTAGGGGGAGGGGGCTTGCACCCTCCATGGAACTTCCGCTCAATCCTCTTTGCGGATTGGTGGGTACGCCGAAGTCTGTACTCACCCATTCAGTTGTGTAAACCACTCCACCGGAAAATATCAGCCACATATCTAGAGAGCAAGGAGGGTGGGGCGAAAGCAGAACCGCCCATTCTTATCTTTGAGGGTGAATCTACCCCCTCAATGCTTGCTTCCCCCCATCCGCAATAATTTCAACGTCTAAAATAGGAGCCTATGGAATGTGAACCCCTATTCATTTTGGTATGCCTATTGCCTTCATGTACTTTGCCTCCTCCGATCCTTTTAAGAAATCAGCATCGGTGGGTCGACCCTTTCGGCGAAATGGGCTCCCTCTCACAGATGCCTTCACTTCGCATCACAACTTCGGAACGGAGTGTAATAAATCAATAAGGAAAGAAGGATAAGGTTCCTTGATCAATTCTGTATTATGAAAGGCAGATGCAATCCTCCTGGGGTTGGCTGAATCAATTGGAAAAAAATCCAATACGAAATGCGTACCCCGAACTCCCATAAGCGCACGACCTAAACCTGGCCGCGTTTCCGTGTTTTTACTTACCCTCCGCTAGGTGGCAGGTTGGTACCGCTGATACGCGCAAATCAAAGGCGCCGACGCGGAGTTTCCAATCCAGGCGTACGTCATACATGGTAGAGGCACCAGTCCAGTAATGCTAGCAAAACACATCAGCTAAACGTTTAATAAGAAAGAGAACCTATCTACCTCCACACTGCACCGGAGACACTTAGGCAAGAAAATAATGACTGTTGGTATATGAACATGCTTGCAATATGCATTGTTGCTGTAATGCTTCTTATTTTCTTCTTCCAAACTATTGGGATAGTTCAAATCCCAATTTGGATGGGTCAAAAGAAAGTGGGTGTGGCTTGAGCCATCTCAAAGGTATATAAAACGACACCCCTGGTGGAAACCTATACCTCTTTGATATGATGCACAAATGCTCACCTGAAAGTACAAAACAGGTTGTATACTCCATAAACTGGAAGAAAAATAGTATCTTCAAATTGATTCTTCTGATATATTTGCTCTTCAAATCCATGATGGTGAAAAATCAATCCAGCCCTGGCCGTCCAGTCCAGCACAAACTTGTGACCGCCTCCTCCCCTCCCAGTAATGTCGCTTTCCCATTGTTTAGGTATCACTGAAGGGAGCGAGATCTTGAATGGCTGGGATGTTGTTGCTGTGCTTGCTAGATGAGGCCCTGCCTGGACCTCATGAATCATCGGCTCAGTGCCCTCTAAAGCCAGCAGCCTACAGTGACGTAATAGATTGACGTTCAAGGGAGAGAAATTTCCGGATGACTGTGCCAAAAACCACACCTTATTAAACTGCAATTGGCATACGTTGGCTGCGGTCCGTCCGTTTGTTAGGGCTGGTGTGGCTTTGTTTGCGTTTATCTCCTGGAAAGGTCTATCCAGCCTGAATTTTCCTGATGTTTGTGGTATTCTTCGAAATGGTGTCCTGATCTTGAAGTAAGTGGTCGAATGAACCCAAGAAGGTTGGCGTAAGATCGGAGACATCTGACGCGAATCAGAATGCTCTAGATCATTCCTTGTTCACAAAGCGCATCGCGCGAATCAACAGGCGTACCTAGGTCATACCTACCTACCTATACCCCGGAAGATTATCTTCTCTTCGAAAGGCTGAGTGGTGCTGCTCGGCAATGAAATGTTGTGAGTGTATTGCTCTTTAATGTAAATTTAACTGTTTTCTTCAGCCTAAATTAACCTAACTTAACCTAACATAACCAGTCAATTTGTTCTTTATGGTGTCAGTGTTTTATGAATTCTTGTAATTTATCAGTCCAATGCAATGTTTATGAATGTGACTAAGATGATAGAACCACTCGTTTTCTGTGCAAATGCTTGGAATTTATCAGTACAATGCAATGTTTATGAATGTGACTACAACTAAGATGATGGAAGCACTCATTTTCTGTGCAAATGCTTTTTTATCAGGCTGTCAGCAAAGTATCACCATAAAAGGGGCTTTGAGATAGGTAACAGCATAAAAAGGAATATTTTACAAATGAAATAAAAATACAACATAACCTGACCTAGCCTAGGCTAACCCCTCCCTTTGGAGACAAATAAAAATACCAAAAATAAACTTGGAAAGATGTATGTCCTTATTGAAAGATGTATGTCAATCTATGTCATTATTTTTCTTGAAATAAAAAACCTAACCCAGCCTAATTTGGTATTGTGCTTTAAGGTGGTAATAAGACAGGTTTTACACACATTTGCCTCCATAAAGCAAATGAATGGTTGGCTTTCTTTACCTTTTGGCCGACACATACTGCCAAGGTGAGTGATTTGTAAAGAGGTGTACAGTGACGTCACAGGAGTCAGGGAAGTGACGTCACAGGAGTTGGGTGTCGATGTGCTAGGTTAGGTTAGGTTAGGTTGGGTTGGGTTGGGTTAGGTTAATTTAGGTTAGGTTAGGTTAGGTTATGTTCGTAACCGTCATCGACACCCGACTCCTGTGACGTCACTTCCTTGACTCCTGTGACGTCACTGTACACCTCTACAAATCACTAACCTTGGCAGTATATGTTGGCCAAAAGGTAAAGATTACCGAAGGGTTTAGGTTTTTGGTAAATTTGGAGATCAAGGTAAATTTTGATTTTGGGGATTTTTTAAATAAGATGCTTTTTGACATGATTAAGACTATGTGACCACTCATTTTCTCCACAAATGATTACTTTTAAGTCAATGGCAGTTGATACAATTGATGATGTCATAGGCACAGGTCTGCATCTTATAGCCTCGATGCTTTGAGAAGGAAATTTTTAATCTTGTGGCAGTGGAATTCCTAAAAACAAACACTGGCAGACCTTGGAACAATGTGAGCAAATAACCCCGCTGGGAATGGCACTGTGTTGTCAGGAAAATTATAAACTTGCATGTTTGTCCTCAAAAGAAAGCTGAATAATTATCTAATATACTGGAGCACAACAGGCATGCCACTATGCTAAGCTTAAACTGATACAAGTGGTGCATATGGTTTGTCTACCAACTACTAAATAATTACATCATAGAATAAAAAAATAACCTAACCTAACCTAGACTAAGATAATGTAGCATGATATATAAAATATATTATAGCATAATATAATCTAACCTTGCCTAACCTAACAGGAAAACCAGAATCCTCTGAAACACACTTTTCCACCATGACATCATCAAAGCTTGCGGACATTGCTAGCGCTGCTGTTAACAGTAACAGCAACACAAGGAACTTCTCGCCTTGATCAAAGGTTTCAGACGAGTGGCTGGAAATATTTGTTGTCGGGAATGAATATGGAATTAAGCAGAGTGGGAAACTTACTTTCCGGGTTGGGAGTCGGAGTGCATACCGATTTCTTCTGGAGTACATTTTCATGGAAATTATTTTTGTATGCATGGAATCTGTTTACCAGTAACCGACCAGAAAACCTAAATCAGTACCTACATAATATGCATCAGTAATATCATTCTCATTTTTGGTCAAATCAAATGCCAAAACATACGAACAAAGAAGTGAACAATGGATGGCACCGCCCGGCAGTGACCCGTAATAATCAGCACTGTTTTGTTTCTTATAACTCAGGAGAAATGCGTTTTCCTTTCACTGTTGGTCTCAGTACAAGGCTAGCCATATGAAAAACAAATAAAAATACTTGACACTTCACCCTCAGCTCAGAGCACATACCTACCTACGCAGTCAATTTTCCACATAATACGAACGCAACTCAGCTACCGCACACGCCACAGTTGGATGTGATCAAAGCAAATGATCAGTCAAGGTCTTGTGTTTACAGTATGATACTGTTAACCATGTCTTCAAAGTTGCTAATGGTTATGATGTCATATACAAAATACCTTGCATTGATTGGTTGACAGACAGATTTCAGAACAGAAAACGCTAACACAGCCAATTTTGATCGGTGGCCTCCGGGACTCCGGAGAACGTCTCTTAAAACTGTCAAAGTTTCCCACTATAGGGTGGCAGGAACACACGTATTCCAAGATGCGGCTCCAGAGCCGGAAAACAGTGTTCTCAGTGTGCATGCGCATCATCTTGCAAGTTGCTGTTGGCACGTTGTTGTTGGCAATTCCGGTGGTTGAGGTTGATGGAGTGTGTGAAGCTGTGGTCCGGCTGCTCACTGCTACAAAAAGTGATTAGTTTGAGTGGTGACCATAAGTGGAATAACCAGCGTTTTTTTTTCTGGTGTCGTTTGCTGAGAAAATGAGTGGTCACATCATCATTTTCACGTTAAAATACCCTGTATTAAAAACAGAATTCCAAAGAATCAAAATTTACCTTGATCTCCAATTATACCAGGTTTTGTTTTCCTAAGTTAGTTTAGGTTTTTTTTTAGTTGGGAAATTTGTTGGAAAAAAAGTTTCACAAATTTTGGAAATTATATTTCTTCAAAAGCAGCTTGCCCTAGGTTAGGATGGGTTAGGTTTTTTCATAAACAAATTTTTAAGGAAATAAATTGCTTGATATTTTTCTCTTTTTTCTATTTTTTTCTCCAAAGGAAGGTTAGGCTAGGTTAGGTTGGCTTATGTTGCATTTTATTTTTATTTTTTAAAGATTTCTTTTTATGCAGTTGCCTAACTCAATGCCCATTTTTTTGGTGCTATTTTGCTCACAACCTGAAAAGTAAGTATTTGCACAGAAAATGACTGGTCCCATCATCTTAATCACATCCATGAACATTGTATTGGAATGATACATTCCAAGAATTCATAAGACTCCTTAAAGCACAAATTTACCACATAAACTAACCAATCCAGCATCCTTTCTTCAGAACATATAAAATACAATTTGTCATCAAATTATTGTTTTGAATGTTTGCAAATTGTGATAAAAGGTCACTTGCATTTCCAGGAAGAATGAATGGTCACATTATCTTAATTTCATTCAAAAACATGTTCCTACAACGATTTTCCCTTTCAATAATTTTCTGACTAAAAGTAGAAATACCTTTAGAAATATGAAGATAATTATCCTCTCTGGCTTGGATGAACTGAAGATTAATGCTTTTCTCCAAATCCAGGATTTAATCATGTGGATCCAACCCTGAGATACCTGATTATTATGAATGGATAAACTTGGATATCACTTCTGAAACTGATTAGATATCAACATCATTAGGTACTTTGAGTAAAATCAACATGGTGATGTTGGCTTACTGCAATATGAAATGCAAATAACAATAGTCTTGGTGGAGTGTATCTAACTACATCTATGCAAATGATGTGTGCAAAAGTATACATCCCTGTATGAAATAGGAGTATCCAAATTTCTTGAAACCTTACAATTAGTTTATTAATGATATGTCCATCTAGTCCTCCATGAAGGTCCTCAGAATGTTCAAGCCATTGGAGTATGCTGGAATGTGTATGTGCATCTAGTTTGTTGTGCTTTGCCATTGTCCTGACATATATAAAATAGGTGACAGGTGCTGCAATATGGAGAGTACAAGCTAACCAAATGCAAAATCTGTCCCCAGCTGCCTATCTGTACATCACTGGTTCCTGCTGATGGGCTTAGTACATGCTGGTTGATCAATAATAGGCAGGTGTCGACCTTTTGCTGCTGTATAAACATTGCTAATTTCAATATCATGATTGGAAGCTCAACATGGGGTGTCATATGCCTTCTCAGCACTCTTATTGCCCATCATTTACAAAGCAATTGCATCATGGTTGCAGTGCATGCAATTGTCCAACCAGTGTTGATGAAATAACAATGGAGAACAAGCACAAGATGCCATGTCAGGTAATAGGGCTCTTGTTCAGTGGGCATAGCATCAGCACCATTGCTACTGTAGTTGGCAGAGGATGGCAGTGGCACTGATGGTTACTATGTGATGCATCATGGCATGTAGCACCATCCATAAGTCAAAAATGGCAGAATGGTGTGCTTTTGTAGATAATCTATGCAGGTGTGTTCTTTTTTATTGCAAGTACTTATTATGAAGCAGACCTCTGCTCTGATTCCTTGCTCAAGGCAAGCTGAAATTAGCAATAGTGCTACAATTGTGATACAAATTACATTTATTGAACCCTGTACCAGGAGGAACATTACTAGGCTGGGATTATGAAAGGTTTTGGGAGAGTTGGCATTCCCTCTTCCTCAGGAATATTTTTGAATGTTGGTCCTTGTCATGAGTACCATTAGACACATCACTTCCACAGGTTAAAGATGTTGAGCATCTCTTGTTTAGACGACGGCCCGGCCATCGTCAATATAAAACTGCCAATCACGTCTCCTCAGCGGCGGTGGCCGAGCGACACACCCAGAGGCTCTGGCAGGAGCGACAGCGGCTCTGACAGCACTCGTGTCGGACGTCGCTGGGTTGCCCACCACCACGGGTTCGCCTACGTGGGCTCTCGCAGGCTGAGGAGAGTCACAGCCCACCCACAACCCATCGGTTCACACCCGTCCTCATATGGTTGGCCGCCTCGGTAGCTTAGTTGGTTAGAGCGCTGGCCTGCACTGGTCTCCCCTGTCCTGGCAACACAGGGTTCGAGTCGCTTCGCGCGCTCGCATTTAGCCCCCGGCCGGGAGGGTCAGTTGGCAGCTGGCCCGATAAGGCGGGGACGAGCTACCGGGCGGCCGTGTCGGTGCATTGACGGCACGTTAAATTTTCGGTCAAAATTCTGCCATTGAATTGGAATTCATGGATCGGGTGGTGGGGGCCAGGGTTCACGCAACAAGCTCTGCTTAGCAATAGAGCCCTGGTTCATAAAGCCACCCCAGCAATACGTCGGATTAAATTTTTTTTTTTTTAAAGCAGCCAGCAAGAAATGTCATAAAAGAAAACCCCATCCATGGCTGTGATTGTCTGGGAGGTTTGCTGCAACAGTACCAACATTTTGCCAGATAATAGAACATCAGATTCAGATAGATTAACCAGCAGTAACAATGGCTTATCTCACACCATAGAGGCAGCTCACTCATATTAGTGCATGCTTATGGGCAAACCTAATTAATGTCATGGGGCAGCTCTGTTTAGACTCGAGTCTTGGTCTAAACAGGGCTCGAGTCTAAACTTGACACTTGTCGAATTTAGACAAGTGCCCTTCATGTAGTGTATGTTTGCCTTGGAAGCCAGGAATGCAAGATAAATGTTACAGTAGAGGCAGGATGGGAAAATGTAGGCTGCTCGTAGGTAGGATAGTTCATTTATGTGTCCGGCCTACAGCTTGACGCATAGTGCCAGTCTACTATGTAAGAACCTTCACACAAACTGAAGGTCCAAGACTGCACATTCTGTAGTATGTTCCACAACTATGTGCCAAATACCAGACGTGAAAAGACTGTTGTGTTGTAGATGGTAATCAATGTTTGAGGAATGCTGTCTAATCTCATTGTACCATGTCAAAATTCCAGATGATTATCGATTCCCGTTATTTTTTTTTTTCGAAAACGCCAATCAAGAACAAATGTAGTTTAATGAACTGTTAATATATTCCTGCTCGAGTTTTTTTGTTTTTTTTCAAACTTTTTGTATTTGTATTTTTGCGAGATTTAACAAACCGATTCCATAAAATGGATTAATATTTGGTTTGTGTCAGAATACAGTCGGATACATTTCACAAACATGAGCAAAAATGAAAGCGGCAAGACAACAGTATACAGGGGAAAACCGAACACGTGAAGTCAATTTATAAGATGTTGTTCAGCATCGCGACGAACTCGCCCCGTGTCCGAGAAGCGGAAGTGGCCGGCGGCAGTAGGTTCCAGGCCGAGGCTGCCCGGAAGGAGAAGGTTCTACGTGACATGCTGAGGCGGAAAGGCGGTGGCTCCAGTGCCCCAGCCACCGTCGCACGAGTGGAGCGCCGGGAGACATCCGACCGCCGGCGGAACAGAGAACGGATCGCCTCGGGGGCTCGCGGATCATTCATGGCTCTGAACACTGCGATGTTGTCGCGGTGAGTGATGAGGTCACGGACACTGCGCCAGCCCAGCGTTGCCACTGTCGGCGAGATATGATCACGACGACGAGCCCCTACGACGATCCTAGCCCCGAAATTGATCGCCTTCTGCACTCGTCCAAGGTGACATTGGGCAGCCCCGCCCCATACAGTGAGGCAGTATAGGATGTATGGAAAGACGTGAGACTGAATTAGGAGTTTGCGTGCTTCGGGTGTGAGATGGTGACGGATATTGTGGAGACAGAACAAGGTGGAGTTGCACTTTTTGACAACGTGGGATATGTGCTCCTCCCAGGATAGGGAGCGGTCAATGATGACTCCCAGCATCTTCACGAATGGCGAGGGGGTGAGTTGCATTCACTCCTCCGATTTCGCCCCACACCCTATCCTAATATATTTCATCTCTACACCATTTTTGTCCATGTTAGTCCACCGAGTTATGCTGTAAGTTTTTCCGGTTGTAGCCGCAGAATGCAACGTTACACTCTAGAGCCTTCATAGCGAACTAAGTCGTCGGGCGTATACTACCATCTTTTTATAATTTATTCCAACATGTGGCAGCATTTTCAGGGCACCACGGCCATCCAGCTGAACTGCGTGATGACGCTGTACTGACATGTGGTGATGCAATCTTGGATACCTGGTCAGTGACGTTATCGATCGTGCCATTTTCCCCGTGCATATGTATGACACATATGTAGTACATGCATATGTATGACACATATGTATGTACCAGCATGTAGTGGGAATTGCCTGGTGTATTTGATACTCTGGGTGCACTACCCATTGTCACTAAAATAGAATTGACATTTTCTTTAAAAAAATGTGGGTCTTCCTAGACGAATTATATTTTTGCACGTGGCCTTTTTAGGTCCATCCTCGAAAGGCGAACACCATGTCTTTTGCAAGCTCTGCAAGAAGGACTTTTCGTGCGCGCACGGTGGCCAATATGATTGCAGAAAGCACATCAAGTCATCAACAACAAACAGAACAACCACCTCAGGGAGGTGCGCATCGAGGAGTTCTTCCTGTCAGCTGTTGCATACTTCAGGTCCTTGTGGGACTCACTCCTTCTCAAACTCCCACTATGTCTGAAGCAGGAGGATGATCACTTGCTGAAGGATGTGGAGGTTATGGACACCAACCTTCAGGCATCATCGCCTCACCAACCTGATTGTCAGATTCCCCTGCCTCCTTCCACCTGATGTCTCCAAGCAGACACTACTGGAACAGTTCAGAGTGTACCAGCAAGAGGACATTACCGCATGTGTGGCTGATCGCATTGACGACACCTGGTCAGCAATTGGGAATCTCAGAGATGAAACTGGTGAACAGACCATGAAAGAACTCTCCAAAGTGATGTGTGGGATCCTCACTGTTCCCCATTCCAAGTGCTCACTGTGAGCGTGTTTTCTCATGTGTGAGGAAAAACCGCACAGACCAGAGATCATGCCTTGGCGACGATACTCTGGAGAGTTTGCTGGTTCTGAAGTCTCGCCCAGGGAGCTTCAGTACCATAACCTACTCCAAAGATGTTCCTGACAACGTTAAGTCGGCCTACTACAAATCACTGCAGGCAACTCAACTGTAACCCAGCAAATCAAGTCCACCCATCCACTCATTTTGACACTTCTTGTGGCTTATGACTTTGTTTTGTACAAATCACTGGTTTCTCACACACACAGTTGCATCTAGTAAAGTTGACATTCTTTGTATGGCTTTGTTTTGTACTCATGTTTCCAAATTTTCATTGCGTCTTCGAGGCTCTGTGAGCTGGATATTGTCAGCCTTTAAGATTGATTTCCGCAAATAAAGTCCACCCCATCAACTGAATTTGCCTTTTCCCATTGTGTTGATGAGGCTCTGTGGGCTGGATGATGCTGGAAGGTTGTCCACAAATTACACTTTTTGGTCTGAGATTACACTTTTTTTGCTGGTTGAAGTACTCCAAATACTTTGAGTGGGTAAACAGGTCTGGAATAGACGCAGAGTTACACAACTTTCAGTACGTTCTTATGCACCTGTTTTGCATATATCGTGCAAATGATAGGTCAAGGTGATGCAAGATTGTTGACCTGAGACAGGTCATGTAGAGTAATGTTCTAAAGTCTTCAATGTGCTGCTATTCAGATTAGTTGCAGGGACCGCGGTAGCTCAGTTGGTAGAGCGTCTGACTCTTGATCGCAAGATTGTGGGTTCGAATCTCACAACCGACGGCATTTACCGAGTCCACCCGCGATCAATCGGCGTGAGAGGTTGGCTTCGCTATATAACCTAGCGGTTGAATGCCTCGTACAATAACCCAAGGTTCTTCTTCAGATTAGTTACAACATATCAACACCACACCAAGATCGTGCTGTTCTTTCACCAAGGCGAGCAGCCTGCTATTTCGAAATGTTAATGAACACCAAGGCTACGTACCTAAGGTCACGTCAATTTCCGCGTTCTTTTTTACCATATTGAATGGGGAAAATTCATTTTGTGTGCAATATTTCGAGCTGAAAATTATAAGAGCATGCAATAATCGAGCTGGTTTAAGATATCTGGCAAATTTCAACGACATAAGCTCAGGTAAAGTACCATGCATATTCTACAAAATATCATGTTCTACTTATGTTGCTATTCCTCGTAAAACCATATCTAAATTCTGTTTCAATGCTGCCGAAGTCGTGCCCACTAATCATCCACGATGACCTGACCTCATGCGATCTGATCTTATTTAGCCTGATTTAACCTGTCTTTGGAATAACTTTCCAAGCAGTACATTTAGGTGAAGGCTGAAGTGATTGTTTCATCAATATATGCGTTGTCCCAGGGTGACCTAAGATCAGGTCACGTGGTCAGAAGATAGATGGTTTACAAATATGCTTTAGTCATATCAGTTTTTTATGCTTTTTATCAGTTTATGCCTTTTATCATATCAGTTCTTCCTGGCATGCATTTTGTATGGCTCAAAAGTTATGTACCCTGTGGATGTTTAAGCTTGCACTTACTTGATCTGACCTGACCTGACTTTACCTTAGGATTTTCGGATATCAACAGATGCACACATTTTGCATACATGTTTCTGTTGAATGGACATGTGATATTATATATATATTTATATATATATATATATATATATATATATATATATATATATATATATATATATATATATATATATATATGTGTGTGTATATTCAATAATTGCCAGGCTATTCTCCAAGATATAGATCATGTAACTGGGTTGACCTGTATGACCTTTAAGGACCTCAGCATGGCCGAAGGTGGAGAAATAAGCTGTGCTACAAGCTTTTGGCTATATTGGCTTGCCAACGATATATTCCGTCCCTGGGTCTCCAGCACACATGGTCCAGAAGCTGATTTTAAAACCTGATCCTAACCAGACCTAATCTACCCTCTTTTGACCCTTTTAGGATAGTACATATAAATCAATTCATTAATTTTTTTTCTTCTTGATAAAAGCGATGCTGAAGGAAAACAACTTCTGCTTTGATTTCAGCGTCGTGTGGTGCCAAATTGGTTTCTTTTACTGTGCTTTTAATGCAAGTCTTCACGCTCCAATACCGGTTATCTGTAAAGGACTATGAACGCGTCCGAACTCACTAATCTGCAGCCACATCGTTTCGTCTTGTTAGCCTGCTGGAGCTGATGTGGATCGGCACTCATTGTGTCGTACTCTCCCGCACGAGCGATTGTTCTGGAAGCGCCGCGGGCTGCGTATTGCGTAACTGGTCCAGCGACGGCACGGCTGGCTGTTCGTCGCTCAGCCGCGCCTTACCGGGCTGCGGTTCGAGGTGTTGTTTTTGTCCTATGCGTCGTCCGACGTAGGCGCGGCGCGTGGGCCGCCACACGAGGCGAACGCTGCGCAGTCGGCCGCCGCTGTCTTTGTGCGGCGCGCTGGCACGCGAACTGAGGCGTTCGTCGGAGCGCAGGTGAGCGCGCCTCGGGGCCGTCGGCGTCGTTTGTGTCGTGCAGTGCAGTATCGGAGCGGAGCCGAGAGCGCCCGTGTGGCCTGTGCTAACGTCTCGTTGTTTCAGATCGGGACAGGCGCCGCCGCGGACCAGTAGACCAGCTCGCCGCCGACCATCATGCGTCTCCGGTAATGGGTCGCCGTGAAGTGCCAGTGACAGACTGTTGTCCAGTGACCTGAGAGTGACGACGACGTTCCAGTGACTTGCAAGTGGCGAACGCCCATGCGGCAGCCTGGGAGCGGGGGCCTGACCAGTGACAGTGACAATGAACTGAAGCGGCTGGCAGCTGTGCGTTGAACTGCGAGTGGCAGGTGCTGTCCAGTGGCTCTGAGTTGACTGGCTCGCATTCCAGTGACCTGTGAGTAACACAGCACGCGAGGGACGCACGCGCAGTGCCTTGGCCTGTTGGTGACAGGCCGGCGGACCGGCGACAGTTCGGTGACCGGTGAGTGACCACGCGGAGTCTCGTGGCGGGCTCGCAGTGCAGTGACTAGCTTGGCTGTTGACTGGCGCGGTGCTCGGAATCGGTCAACCATGGTGAGCCGCGACAAAGCACTGTACAACAATCTGCTGCAGATGGCCATGCTGGCCAGTCTGCTGCGGCTGCAGCCGGACCTCACCGGGCCGTCTGACCAGCCAGTGGACAGTGATTTGATCATGGGTCACACGTGGGCGCACGTGTCGGTGCGCACCTCACACGCGCACCTCGAACACTTCGCCGGCCACAAGAACGTGGACAATGTGATCGAACGCTACCAGGAGGAGCTGTTCGAGGAGCTCAACGCGCTCGGTCGCTACAACCGGATATATGCCAGCGACATCCAAGCGTACCAGGTGCTGGACGGAGAAGTTACCGTCGACTTGGAACTGGCTGACGACGAGTCGCCGGTACCGGTCAACGACACGACGCCGGTCATCGACACGACGCCGGTCATCGACACGACGCCGACGTTGCCGCCGGCGTCGCCGCCGACGGCCGACGTGAGCGCGCTGGAGCGCGACCTGGCCCAGCTGCCGGCGCCGCGGCCGGCCGCCGACGACGACGCCGACTTCGACGTGTGGGACATGATCGACGCCGATCTGGCCGAGGTGGGGCCGGCTGGTCCGTCGGACGACCCCTGGCGGGCTGTCGGCCAGCTGCAGCCGTGGCCGTCCAGTCCGCCGCACGCCAACCTCAGCATGCATTGGTCCGACGATGACCTCTGCCCACCCGCCCTCGGTACGGAGCGGTCCGGTGATCTCTGGCAGGCTGGCCTCGGTACCGAGCGGTCCGATGGCCTCTGGCAGGCTGGCCTCGGTACGGGGCGGTCCGATGACCTCTCGCAGACTGGCCTCGGCACCGAGCGGTCCGATGACAACCTCAGCTGGACCGGACCGTGCCGCTCCAGCTTCAGCACCGACGTCTCCGACGACTTCATTGCATCCGACGCGGACATGTCTGATGAGGTAACGCGCCGCGCCAAGAGAAGGTGCCCCAGTCGCCCAGCCACCGTGGCCCCCACCGCATGCACGGCCACCTAAGCACGTCCGGTCGGGGCTGACTTTCTCTTTGTCATTTTGGACATGGTCCAGCGTTCCGAATGGGTGTGTTTGTGAGGTGCACTAAGATTGAGAACATTAAGCTCTCTGTGCTAAACGTTGGGCCTGAGGCAGTGTGGCAGATTGCTCCAACCATTTCGCTGTCTTTGAACTACTTTAGTAGTGCTAGATGCTAGTGAACTTTAGAGTAATATTTTCGTTTCACTGCGCCCATCAAGGGACGTTCTTCCCTGCTACCTTTGCGTGGCTCACCTCCCTATCTGTGGCCGAGGGGGAGGGGCTCTCGAGAGCCCCGCCCCAGGTCCTTCAGGGTCAGGGTTAGTGGCCGAATGAGTAGACTCAGAGACACGAGGCTTTCAGTTCATCTTCGAACTTCGAAACATTTTGCATCTGTTTTGCTTATCTATTTCATGTCACGTTTTATGTCAAAGCCATTAAATTCCATTGACCTGGGAGTTGGGGCTGACATGACATTGTATGGTCATTGGTCAATCAATGACCTGAGATAATCTGTCCTGTGATCTGACCTTATTCGACCCTTCTTTGGAATTACTTTTCAAGCAGAGTACACTTAGGCGAATGCTGCAGATATCTATTAATATATGCAGTGTCCCAACGTGACCTAAAGTCAGGTCACGAGGTCAGAAGCAGGACAGCTCACGAAGGTGTTTCAGTTCCACATCAGTTATTCTTAAGAACACAATTTTGAAACTTGAAAAGTGATGTACCGGAAACATTCAAGCTTGAACTTACTTGACGTTACAGTACTGCATAACTTGATCAGACTATGATTTTCGGATATGAAATGGATTACATCTTTTTATTTCTATGGTTCTGTTGAAAGGAACTCATGCATATATGTGTATTTATGTTTTCCAGGCCATTCCCCAAGACAAGGGTCATGCCACTGGGTTAGCCTATTGACCTTTATAGACCTCAGCATGGTCGAACACGAAGAAACAAGCTGCTATATGAACTCTAGGCTACTTTGGCTTGCCAGTGACATTTTCCCCTCTGTCTCTAGCGTACATAGTTTGGAAGTTTGTTTTCAAGCCTGATTCTGGCCCAATCTGATTTAACCTTTTCTTTACTATGACCAATGTAAATACCTTCATCAGTCCTTGAAAAACGACGCCGAAGGAAAGCAAGATTGCCTTTCGTAAACTATTCCCAATTATTTAAGTCGAGGTTCGTATATGGATCCATTATGACCTCCGGTTACGTCATTGCCTGCCAAAATGCAAATGTATGATATGGCTGGGGCTCTCCATGATCAGTGTTTTTAACGGTGTTTTGCATTTTATCCTAGCTTATGTGGACACAGATGGAAGTTAGTGGAGCTGGTGAAGAGCCCCCCCCCCCCCTCCGTCCCAGTGAAGGTGGATTTGTCGGTCGGCCCGGCGATGGTTGACCTCCACTCGGTGCACATAGTCAGGGAGTTGCTTCCTTCAATTCAAAACGGAACGCACCAGCAAAATGGAACGCAGACGAGCGTTTTGCTCGTGACGAGTTGCCGCGATTGACGCCTGCTTTTTATGCTTCGGGTCATTGACTGACCTCCCATGTCAGGTCAAGCATCCAATTTTCGCATCCAATGATAATTTCCCAGTTGAACTGAAGTGAAATGAAAATATAGGTGTTGTGTACTTAACGCATTCATCGATATGCGTTTCATCTGTTTGTTTCGATGCCACCGAGGCGGCATTATGGGTTACGTTTGTATGCACAGACTCCGCTCCAGGTAGGTAATGTTGTTGACGTCACGAATCGAACTTGTTGTCTTTGTTGAAGCAAATGCTGCCCGAAGCCACCACTTGAATAATTTTTGTTGGTAAAATCGAACGGTGAGTTCGAATACAAGATCTAAAACCACCCCGGGATATCAATATATCCATGAAAAATCCATGTCATCTACGTTCGATTATCCAAAGAACATTGGAGAAAGTCAATTTACCAGTGTTCTTTTGGTAGTATACTCTCTTACCCTGCAGCACCCCTCCCCCTCCCCAACGTTATCCATTTGAGGTCGTGTGATGAACTGCAGGATTCCGCGACATTGTGTAGAACAATGACTGGAAGTGTTTCCCTTTACGATTTCATGCTCCGTAAGCTGTCGAGGCCTGATAAGGGTTCTAAGTCCCACGGCTGCGGAACACGTCCGATTAGCTATGCAATATTTGAGAGGCTCCGTTGAGCCCTCCGAGACATACAAACCTCGTGCACGTCTATCAACCTGCCGCACCGGCGATGGTTCAGGTAAGAATAGCAAGTTAAATGGAGCACGATACCACTGAATAAAAAATTCCAGCACTGGATTGAAGTAAGCTGCGAAAAATACAAGTGTGTGTTTATTTATGTCTTTCTGCACACTGTTCCATTACGTTAAGAAACAAGTCAATTTGTCCTGGCCTTGTTCTTTATTATATTATGCAAAGTTGTGCGGTGCGCTATCTTGTCAGGAATGATACTTCGCTGTGACACCTTGACAAACTGAATCTGGGACCGAACCCAGTACCTCATGTCTATGGTGCTTCAATTTTGAGGCACAGGCCACCAGGGTTTTGTGGAAGGTACGGAGTGCAGTGATAGACGTGAATTGTGTGATATCGCGGATTGGTATTCATTATGGGTTACTGGGACCTGATTTGAGGCACAGCGTACGTGAATGGTGTCATGGGTATTTCGATGCCTGGTCTGACTCAAGGTTAGATAAACACTGACTAACCGGTAGCGCGAAGTTCCTTGTTTGACCTGGGCCTCCGAGTGGGCCGTGGCGCGTTTGGCTGCCCGTGTCGGCAGCCTTGTGTGCATTGTACGGTGAGACAGCGGCGCGGCCGGTGCGCCGTTGGCACCGGCCGGGCGCACCTATTTCGGAAGGGTTCCAGTCCCGGGATCCGTCGTGCGGTGCCCTTCCTGCGCGGCGCCTCGGCCGTCCCACCGGCGGCCTTGAACTTCAGGGCGGCGCTGTGTTGACGGTGTGATGACGTCAGCGCGTGTGGCGCGATGCTGGTGGCGCGACTGCCGGTGGTGCGCCCACGTGCCGGGATTTCCAGACTACACCTGGCTGCGGTCGAACGATGTGCCGGCGACACCGGGGTGTCTGGACGGTCGGACGACGCACGTCGGTGTCCAGAGACTGTTTCTCTGGTCTGACTGATATCAGGGCGGGCTACAGTGTTAGACGGCGCAGACAACCTTACGTGTAGCTGCGATCTAGGTGTAAATAATAGGATATGAAGATGCTGGAGCGATAAACACGCAGTTATTGGTCAGCCGAATCATCATTGACTCACTCTACAGTTAGGCTGTAGCCGGATGAATAAAACAACGACAAAATTGCAACAATTGAGAGGTGTGTTGTCATAACCAAGCAGAGGTTTCCGGCAGGATTTGTTGTCAACCAAGCAGGGGTTTCCTGGGGGATTTTTGCGTCGTGAGGACACCTCTCCCCCTCCCCCGCACAAAAAAACGGATAATTTCACCGTGAGCGATGGAACCACTTGGTGCGGTATTTTAACACCTACCGGACTCGGTTCGCATAGACCCGCGTCGACCCACCTGGTCCGCTGTTCGACGTTGCGGTTGGTGGATCCCCTTCTGTGAACCACCGACGGCGACGAGGGCTGGTACCACGTGTACCACTTGGACGGACCGCCATCATCCCCAGGTGAAGACTGGTATTGCGTGTTACTCATTGGGAGGTGTCGCCACGATTTGGACATGTGACCTGTAGATCTGCTCCCATTATGGTGTTGTGCGGTGCGGTTCTGATAACACGATTTTGAAGCGGTGGTGATTCGCTCCCCTCACGTCGCCTCCCCGCGTAATTCTTTGTGTCGGCAAAATTATTGTAGACTTACATGATAACATGTTGCTTTTGCGTGAATATATCTTCCAAACTTGCGTCAAGCTATCGCAATGATCGCAATATATCCTGCCCAAGTTTTCATGTCCAGCACAAGATTAGGTAATTGCATATTCCACAATTACCTTCAGATTTAATTTAACTACGTTCCACCCTCCTGACTTCAGCTGCGTTCCACCCTCCTGACTTCAGCTACGTTCCACCCTCCTTCAGCACCAGGATGCGGACAACGTGGTTCGCAGACATCCAGATACGATTCCGTCTGGCTCGTGAAGTTATTCCGCCGAATTTCTCCGGATCCGTGGCACGTTTCGAAAGACCAATTGACGTACTAGTTTAGCTGTCAGTGTGCGGAACCAGTAACGAGTCAGTTCCGAACATTGTGGCCAATCTACCAGGGCAAGTTCTCGCCTAACCACAGTAATATTGGGCTTATTGTCGAAGTTTGGTGTGGTCGAAGACTGTCAGACAGAATTCCGTGCAGCCAATTAACGACACGCTTGGTATGCTTTTTGTATCAGTGTGCGCAAGGAAAATTCTGAGTGTCCGCGTACAGAAACCAAATGGCGAATTCATCCACTCTCCCGAAGCCAAATGGCGATGTGACCAACCCATCGTCCCAAAGCCAAGTGGGTTTTGAACGTACACCAAACCAAGCGAATACGCGAAGCAAGCTGATTGGGACGGGGAGAAAGCTTCAAACTCACTGACGTAAGCCGGCGCCAGTCGAGGAGCTGAGCGGAGAAGAATAAAGCTGCCTAGCCTCTCTTGTGTGCTCGTACTATTGACCAATATCATTAGATGAAACAAGAGAGTAAAGCGATCCCTATGCCATCTCCTTCGCCTCCCCAACTTTGAGAGATGTTCGTTCGTGGAGCGGCTACTAATAAATAATTCTGGGGTCTACTCCATTCGAAGACTCGTAACAGCATGTGATCTGCGTGGGCTTGGTTTGCCTTACAATACACAGGCCACACTGGAGCTCCGCGGATATATAGGCGCTTCTCGCTTCGTTTAATGGTGATGTTCATGGTGGTTCTCTTCTTCAAGGTTGATGACGATTGATGGTTGTAAGGTTCTAATTCACAGCGATATAGGTCTGAAATTCGACGGTCATTGTCTATGTCATTCGAGGAGCCGCGAGCGCCAGGAGATATATCCCCGCAGGCAACGGAACCAAATTGTTTTTAGTTTCTTGTAACTAAAAATCCCCAGCTCTTGCATTAAATAAGCAAATGAAGTGCAATATATACATACATACATATATATATATATATATATATATATATATATATGTGTGTATATATATATAATGTATATGCAATCCGATGATCCTATTCGTGTTGTGGTTAGTTAGCACCCAACAAACCTGGAACTTGAGGAGCTTAACATAAACCGCGTGCTATGTAACATTGATGTCTAGAATTGGCTAGTGAAACCTGCAATGCTATAAAATGTATGCATTATATTTCAGTATTTTCCTGGTTGCATGTCGCGGACGCAAAATGACCCGGTAGTCGGCGCGCCTAAGGCACCAAGCCACCACCACCGTTACGTGGCGTTTTCCACTCTGCTTTTGAAGTCGAACATCCTGCGCACAGGTGCAGTGTGGACAACAACTAGGAAGGAAGGCTTGTATATCATATGTGCCATGTATTTCGGAACCTTCCGTCAGATGAGTTTTAGTTCACCACATCGGTGCCTAATGCACACCTAAATACAAGTGCATGCACTATGTAATACATTCAGGAATATTAGGTGCCTGTACACTAGTAGAACAAGTCATTGACATACAGTGGTACGCATTATCGTACACATTAATGGTAGCAACTCACCAAGTGCGTGCAGGTCGCAGATGTCTGACAGTATTGTTTCGAAGGACCAAACTGTGTTGCGCACAGCATTAGGCATGTTGCTTCAGGCCCGTGAAGCGCGGTCATTGAATGCCCTCTCACAAATTCTGTTCGAACGCGTTGAACATGCAGCCGTCCGCCAGTAGTTGCTCGTGTGGTACGCCGGGGCATCACGGAGCGACTGGTCACGTGGTGATGTATTGATTTGGCCGCATTGGCGTCATGTAGCAGTAAGGCGTCATGTAGCAGTAGTCTGAATTATTCATAGGCCGCGTCTTTCTTCAATGATGTGTGGTTGGTTATTGGTTTTTGCGACACGTCGACCGTTGAGTCATGTAGCGTCGCCAATCTCTCACGCCGATTGGTCGCGGGCGAAGAGTAGCGACAGGTGAGACTCGAACCCACAACCTTTCGATTGTGAGACGAGCATGTTACCCCTAGACCACTCGTCCCCTTTAATGATGTGTGGGTAAAACTGAACATTTTTGGGGAAGTGGGGTGGAATATACCACTTTCTGAATGTTCAACAGACATTCTTTACGGAGCAGTATCGACATGGTGCTTCTTGGCGTGTTTTTATGAAGTCTCCAGGGCTCATTTTGAACAGTATCGCATGTAGAAGTATCATGCTTATGCTCACCATTGCAAATCGTGATACACAAACGTCTTGTTGTACAATTATAGGTACAGGGGTTACCTGTGATGTGGTCTGTTGTACCATCCTATGTATTTCGTAGTATGGTATTGTTATCGTTTTCGTTAATATAGATATCTCTGTTAGGTGTCGACCAAAAACTTTCACTGGTGACTGCCGACTCAATATTGAGCTCGAAGGAATTAACTGTTTCAGCGAACTCGTTTCCACTGCAAATTTTAACTTCTTGTTATTGCTTCAACATCTCACAATTAACCAGAAACCATCATTTTAACACTGGGCAAAAATATCACAATTGTGAGTAGCATGACGAGGTGTAGAACTTGATCACTTGATGTAAGATCGCCATCAATGTGGGTTATTAGGGTGAGCTAGAGGTGGAAGAGGAGGGAAGGGCGATTTTTAATGGGGTAGGGTAGAGGAAAATATATATGTTTTAATGGGTTTAGTAAGAATACAGTTTTCATTTTGAGCTGGCTCCCTCTATATCTTGGTCGTAGAGCCATCTTCCGTCTGATTTTCGCAAGCTCTGCTTGTAGTTATCCCCGACAGGTGGAGGCTGGGTGCTGCTTTGACGACCCGGGACACGGTTCGGCTGATTCCACTAATGGTCTGCCAACACGTCGTGCCGCCTCTTTGTTGCGTGCTCGCCTCGTGACGTGAAACAAATAACAATTTCCGGAATGAAAGTTGCGACATGCATTCACTTGGAGCTGGAGTGCGTTCTAACCGTGGACAGCCGATACGGCGCAGCGGGGCGTCGTTGCTCCTGAAGAGTGGAGCCACTCGCGGAGTTTTTCGGTCGTTGAAGTAAAGTCATTAATCAACATAGTACCTTTTTTGCTTCTAGGGCTGTCACAACTTTTTGCTGGGCGAGAACGTGCAATCAGGATAGCAATGCCTGGTCTGCGCAATGCGTTGGACCCGGGTAAGGTATGTCTCACATGCTGGCATTCTAGCAATAATTAACTGGCCGACCTGGGAGTAGGAGGCAGGAAAAATTGCAAGTTGAAATTTCTTTTTACTTATGTGCTTGAGTGATTTCGGGGTATTGAGGCGTGATGTTTGAGCACCACCTTTATTTCCCTGAGCACCTACAGCTTGCTAAATGTGTCATCTGGTGTATTGTGATAATAGAACGATCACCAATGCTTGAATGCCCCGCGTGAAAGGCACCATACTAGAATATCAGCACCAGAAATTACCGGAAGCTCCGAAAGTCTGCAATAGTACCCATAAAACTAATATTTCCCCTCAAACGATTGCTTCATTGTGAAACCTGCACTGAGCTACATACACACACACGCGCGCGCGCACGCACACGCACACACGCACACGCACACGCACACACACCAATATCCAACGTTCTAGACTGGAGACGTTCTGGTTGGACCGCATGTTATTCAACTCAGCCGGCCGCTTGGCCATGTGACGTTGGGTCGGTGAGCGAAGTCAGCACTCTGGGTTGGCGGGCCTCTGGCAGTACGACCAGCAACAATGTGCCAGGTGTAAACGTCATGCGATTGGGACGTGGCAGAGACGATTGTCGGTGGCGACTGCCATGACTTACATGTCATTTGAACTCGCGTGATATGGGGGATGAGTAGTCTAGGGGTAAGTTGCCCGTCTCACAATCGAAAGATTGTGGGTTCGAGTCTCACTTGTCGCTACTCTTCGCCCGCGACCAATCTGCGTGAGAGATTGGCGACGCTACATGACTGAACGGTCCACGTGTCGTAAAACCAATAACCACAACGAACTCGCGTGATGGATGTGACGTGTAGGACGACAGTTTGCTCCAAGTCTACTTTGCGTTATTACCTAGCGTCTTGTTTGATATACCCGGTTCATCCATCATCCCAAGGAAAATCAAGCAAGTGATACACACTGTATAAACCGCTGGTGCTTTAATCGAATTAAAACTTTGTTGTTGATAGGTGCTTGCACTGGCAGACCGGGGGGGGACTGGGGCCATGTGTCCCCCTCCCGATAGAGATGCGACGTCCCTCCTGGACGCTCGAGTGCCCCACCCCCACCCACCCACACTGACCAAGTTTTTTTCCGGCCGATGGCGCCCCTCAGTATAAAAATGCACCCCTCCAAGGAAAGTATCCTCTCCCGATCAAAATTCCCATCTCTGCCCCTGGGTGCTTGTAGATGACTGCACCACGTTTTTTAAAAAGTTTTCTGGTACTGATAGGACATTACAAAATCAATTATCAAGCTACATGATATCTGGTCACCAGGTGATGCGCAGACTGAGTATACGTCGAATATAGTCTTCGAAGTACATAGTTCTGAGTGCGGACAAATAAAAAATGCGACATGCTCCGCACACTACCAAACACAATGCACGATTACTAAGGTCCGCCACTTATTTCGCTTGACTTCTCCCCGCGCGAGGAACGATATGTTGCCCTCTTTGACTGGACTCACTCTGACCCCGACAGCAGTCCCAAATATCCCGGCAGACACCTGTCCCCGCCCATCTCTCACATCCACCACCCGCTTAAGGGCCCGAGACATGCTTTTTTGTCACGCAAAATGACAGGTCCGTTTATCGCCTGACCATTATTCGTCTCCCACGATGTTATCATATCGTTATTAGTGATTCGTGATGTGCAATCCAAATCGCGTTCAAATCTTACCTCATTGGTCAGACTTTTGACCACATTGGAACATATGTATTACCCGATAGCATGTGCGAAGTTCAAACAATGCACTATTCCTGCCCTAAATGTTCCAGCTTACCAGATTGTTGTCCGAGTAGGAACGCAGCCACGGGGAGTATGGGGATGCGAAGTCCATTGATCCCTCGGCAACAACCGTCTATGTCATCCGTGTTAAAATTTCGGATACATGCCGGGGTATCCGTTTCTTTGACCTCTCCTTATATCGTCTTTGCTCCTACTTCTCATCGTCTTGCGTTTGCTGTCCACATCGGGCTGGTATCAGGTGGTCTTGCTGATACCTTCATCGAAGGCAAAGAAGAGCGCGAGAACTGCATTCAACATTCCGGAATGAACATGTGTACATTCTGGGATCGCAGCCGGTGAAGAACGATTGCGTGCATATGCTCCTTTGTCTTCCTTCCTTTGTTCGGTTGGACTTTATCGTGTATCGTGTGCTACACGTGCACACTACATGTGTAGTATTTAACTGCTACTGTACTATTTTTGCAGGCTTTTGTAGTTATTTTAAGAAGTATCCATACCTAATGTTTCTCAGTCTCGTGTGTCCTGCATGCCTTATGTGGGAAAAAAACTATGTCAACATTCTCGACCTTGGTACGTCCCAGCGAAGTTGGCAAAATAGTCTAAAGTCACGGAAAGTCCAAAATAAGCCATTTTCCTCCACATGCACCCACAAATAGGCAGGGGAAGAGCTATTCCCCATTTGTGTTTCGATTCTGCGCCGGCGTGCCTGTGGTCGGTGGTGACGGCGAGCCGGCGCCTCGGCTCGATATCGCCGGTCGCCGCCGCCGCCGCCGTCGGGAGGCGTTCCTCTTCACGCCCCAACTTCGTTTAAATGCATGAAAACAGGATTGGTCATTGCGCTCCATTAATCATCGTCTGGGCTAATGGCTCGCCTGGACAAAAGCAGTCATTTTTCAGGATTGTTTACGTGAAGTGGGCCCGGCCACGGTGTCGTTTGCCGGCATTCGTGTGGGCGACGAGCGTCGACTCGGGCCAGTGTGTGGTGCTGCCGCGGCGTCCGGCCGCCGTGCGGTGTCGTCGTGCGGCGGCGTCGTGCCGGTCCGAGAAGGTGCCGTGTGCCGGCTGCAAGACCAGAGACATGCGAGCGTGCGTGGTGCAAGACCAGAGACGTGTGAGCGTGCGTGGTGCAAGACCAGAGACGTGTGAGTGTGCGTGGCGCTAGACCAGATACGTGTGAGCGTGCATGGCGCTAGACCAAAGCCGTGTGAGCGTGCATGGCGCTAGACCAGAGACGTGTGAGCGTGCATGGTGCTGTGAGCTGCTGTGACGGTTTCTGCCCTCTGATGCGGATCGTCTGGGCGCACAGTAAGTGAACTGCTCAACTGGTGTGGAAAAAAGGGCCAAAAAGTAGCTCAGTCGGTAGGGCATTGGGCTCTTCACCGCAAGCTCGTGAGTTCGAATCCCACAATCGGGGTCACCGAGTCCACCCGCGACACTATTTCCTACCAGTTCAATGTGTCGTAAAAGAGTCCAAGGTTTGACGCGAAAACTATGGGAGCGTCTGCTTTGAGTAACTTATGTTCCATGGATTTGCTGGGATGATCTCGACATCGCCTGTATTAATCAGCGAGTCACTGGAGAGGGGGGGGTCATTAGAACACTTGGTTTCTCTGCCATAACGGCAGAACCAATTGAGACAGCAGCTTGAGACTTTCAGTACCTTCAAATAAATACCCAGGGTATGTTATGTAGAAAATTGACTAAAAATCATCTTAGGTCATGTTCTAATGACGCCATACAGTCGTTCGTATGCATTGTTTTAACGTCTCAAACGGTTGCTTGTTGTAACGAGATACAATCAGACCAATGTATAACGACAGACGAATACAGGTGCAGTTGGTGTACCAGAGGTCATTTTGTTACTGTAGTTATCACGCGCACTGGAGTGTGGGGTGGGGGGCGAAATCCGCCCACCCCTCCGGTTTTTCGTGCATAACTCCAGATTTTAACGGTCGATATACGTCATTTTTTGCGTACCTGCTTAGAAATGTCCGGCGCGTTGCTTAAAGCAAGAAAAACGGAAATCCGCCGACATATTTTTCGAGTTAGGGGCCGTTAAAGTCAAAACATTTCGTAGCGCCAGACCACAAAAATCGTCGCTGATGCGATTCCCGTATATTGGCAAAAGGGAAGTGTTTTTGGCAACACTAGCAACTTGTTTGGTGTATATTGTTATGCTATATAGTTCCAAGGTCATGTAAGGTCACCGAGGTCAAGTCAGGTCAAGTTCATGACAGGTTAATTGAACCAAACTTGGTCAACTGGAATGTTGTCATAAATGCAAATGACTGTCATGCGATTGATTTCGCTTTGCATGTTACTCCCTACACATCCTGAAAACTACTGTTTGTCATTGTGTACCTAAGCGTTTCCATACTTTATTCATGTACTTCACTCCTTTCTTCGCGAAGCCGATTGCGCCGAGCTGCCCGACGGAGCAGTCGGGCGGGCGGCCCGGTTCCGGTAACTGGAACAGGTAACTGACCTGATAAAGTGCTCTATATAGGTGACCTGAGGTCAAATGCCAGGTCTAGCATCTGCATTGCATCATTAGTAATGTCCAAAACATCATTGATGCCCATTTTGGAGAATGTAAACACAATCACAGCGATCCATAGCACTCACAAGCCAAGCCACGCAAAAGAAGACCATTTTGACATATGTGACCTCATTTGACCTTGAAGATATTGACCTGAGGTCATAAAATTTGTGCACAATAGAGTTCACTACAGTACCCATCCACCCTGCGAATTTCGTTACTCCAGCTTTAATAGGAGCCGAGATCTTAGGGAGGGGGGCGGAATCCGCTCCCCCCTCCAGTGTGCGTAATTTTCAGGGGCCCTCCAGGGCGCGTGTTATTGGTCTCAACTATGTCATTCTGGGTCATTTTGATATTATTAATTTCATCCATTTATAATGACTGCTTAGAACTGGGAAAGATATTCAAGATATATCGGTTACCAAGGACATCTATACCTGTGAGGTCATCATATAGGTCAAGCGTACATGCGTCTGTTTTGAGGTACAATGTCAGGTCTTGTTATGATGGAATCACAAACTCGATCGCAAATGCTGCTTCTTCCGCCCCAAGATCGCAAATGCTGCTTGTTGTCATCCGACACAATCTAACACTGGCAGGTCAACTCAACAGTAATTATTCTAGAGAGGTCAGTGTTTACCACGCGACCTCAAGTAGGACATACCGGTTACGCCAGGACACGAGCAAGAGAGAGAGAGAGAGAGAGAGAGAGAGAGAGAGAGAGAGAGAGAGAGAGAGAGAGAGAGAGAGAGAGAGAGAGAGAGAGAGAGAGAGAGAGAGAGAGAGAGAGAGAGAGAGACAGACAGACAGACAGACAGACAGACAGACAGACAGACAGACAGACAGACAGACAGACAGACAGACAGACAGACAGACAGACAGACAGACAGACAGACAGACAGACAGACAGACAGACAGACAGACAGACAGGGAGAGTATTCTGTGGTATATGCAGAGGTGTAGGTTCATTTATCGAGCTCCTCGTAGAAATGTAGCCTATGCACATTAACGCATTGCACACTGGACAAAAACGACAATTTGGCATCTTCTCCCCAGATGACCTCAATTGACCCGAGGATAACAAGTTCAGATTGTATAATTATTGACATCTAATGCATGCTTCGACCAACACCTAGGTTTATATTACTTCGATGACCTGATGACCATTGGTGATGTCTTGTGACATCACCAGTGATCCCCGGGTAAGCAAAAAATATTTTTCTGTAGATTTAAAGTTATGGAGCTTTCGAATGCCGTTTGAATCCGCTTAATCGGTTCATTGGTTGCGAAGATACAACGAAAAATGCAACGATAGAGTTAAGCTGCGCGGTTGAATGATTTGCGCGTTTAGGTGGTGGGTCAGGATCTATGCATCAAGTTCTTCTAGACATTTGCCATCGTGAGAACGGGTGGTAGGACAGCTTATCTTCAGCGCAATTTCTGGCCTTCCCGGAAGAAAACAGTCACTAGACGGCATACAAACAGGCATGAAAGGGCACCATTCGGGGCCAATCCTTGCAAGGATGTATTATTGTTTCTTTCGCGTGTTTGGGGAGGTATCCTGCAGTGGGATAAAGCCTGATTTACGTAATTGAGGTCAGACCAACATTAGACCATGATCTCTTGATGATGCATCGGCATCATTGGTTATATATCGCCTATAAACTTCATACATGTGTCCCGCAGCCCTGTCGAGAATACATCCATGCCCCACAGCTCGGCAGGGAATAAATACACCGTAAGTCTCACAGCTCTGCGCGGAATACACCAATATCCCACAGCCATGCAGGGAATACACCCGGATGTCCCACAGTCCTGCGGGGAATACACCCGTATGTCCAACAGCCCTGCCGAGAATACATCCATATCCCACAGCCCTGTGGGTAATACACCCATGTGTCCCTCTGCCCTGTAGGGAATATACCCGTATGTCTCACAGCCCTGCAGGGAATATGACCGTATATCCCACAGCCCTGCAGGGAAAATGACCGTATGTACCACAGCCCTGTGGGGAATACACCCATGTCCCCGAACCCAGTGGGGAATACACCCATGTCCCTGAGCCCTGTGAAGAATACACCCATGCATTGTCTGACGACCGGCAATCCGGGCTGGCGCCTGGTGGCTCAGTGGGCGTCTTCGCGACATCTGGTATGAACAGTGAAAACGATGGAGAGACCCACTTCCTATCCCCGTCCCCTCCCCATTGTCTGCAGCTCACGTACTACTAAAATCAGTTTACCGGGCGGAGCCAGTATTCATTTTGTTCTGTGTTCTGGGCATTTGTAGCTGTGCGATTGGCTGGCTCGGAGACCTGTTTTCCAGATGTAAGCTGGTGATTAGCGGACAATCGTGGCTGGTGACAGGACGCGCGGTGCGGCCATTTTGTCGCGTGGTTGTCATTTCGTGGTGGTGGCTGTCGCTCCAGCCGGTATCGAGGGAGATACCAAATCGCCGCGTGGTACCGAACTTTTTTTAACCAGGATTACAGATTGATTATTCGGTATTTGTGTCGTAGCATTTGTCAAGCAGATCCTCTTTGTTTTGCGATGTACCTATATCATAGCTGTAAACTAAAAACAAGATATTGCATGCCGTCTGACTACAGGCCGACAATTAATGACTTAAGATGACCATGAAGCATCTATGTTTGTTTTCCTGGAGTGCGCAATTGATCCCCAATTGATTCGCCGGGAGGTACGCCAAATTCTGACCTATTATTTGTGGGATTGTTGGTGGCGCTGATGTTGGCTCCCATCATTTCACATTCTGGTGTGAATAGCCCTCCTCGTTCCTTCCCCTAATCTCTTCCTTATGTAGGTGGTGGTGAAGAACATATTTGTTGGCCCCATCTCACAAATAATGGATGCACCGTTGTGGTTCGGAATAATCCCCGACGTCCATTCTCGAGAACGTATTTTATCGACGTGAATACGGTTGCTCTTCGCTCTTCCTAACTGTGGTCCATGTAACTGGATGTCTTCCCAGTTTCTGAGTCGAATAGGTCGTCGCGCGTCACTCTGGGTTACTATGCTGCGTTAATTCTGCCATGCAAGATCCAAAGCATGATTAGACAACATGGCGTTTCATGGTTCATGGCAATGGACTCAAAGATGATGGCAGTACCTCTTGCGTGGTTGTTAGGCTGGCACAAGTTGATGACGGAAGGAGTCTTGGGTCACTGCATCACAACGTACATCCAAGGATTCAATTGCTCACGTGAGAAGCAGTTACACAAGGTAGGTCGTTCGTTCGTGTTTTGCAATTCGAGCTGGGAGCTTCGTGTTTTTTGGAATTTTGCGAGCTTGGAGCTTCGCGTTTAATTCCAGTAGTTCTTCGAGTTTTACAACTCCATTCCAATTCGGCCTTTTTTAAGTTGACGTGAAGTCGCGGACACTGCTGGCGCGAGTTGGCTGAATATGACTGTGAACCATTGTCTCGAAATTAATATTTCGTAGAATGGAGAGCACTGGACGAAGACGTCAGAAGCCCTGATGACTTCGAAACAATTGGGCGATATGATGGGAAAAATTGCGAGCAAAAGAAAAGACAGCAAATGGCAGATGAGCACCGCATCTGCTGGCAAGATTGTGGTGACACAGATGCCAGAAATTGAGTGTGGTTAAATAGTAAGAGCTACCATAGTTGTATGTTGTGAAGTTTAACGAAAATCAATTCGGAAAGCCAAAACTGTCAAATTTAATGGTGTGAACTGTTGCGAGGTATAATGTGGTAATTTGCATGCATGTAACAAACTACATGGTGGTGCCATCAATCTTGAATATCGCCCTCAGGGATAAAACGCTGAGTGGGTGAAGATTTGTTTCACGCTATTGGGGTGCTATGCAAATTGTCAACTTGAAATAACCGCTGGAAAAATGGTACCCATCATAGTAAGTATATGGGCTATGGATAATATAGGTAAGTAGTGCTACAAAATCATTTAGTCCACTATTGGTGAGATTAGAGGGCAATTAAGTGGAAAGCTGAGTAGTGCTCTAAATGTCCAATCCGATGAAACCTACAAAGAAGCAAAACAAACTCAAAGGCCATATAACCCGGTTACATAGCCTTCGGGCCATGTAAGGGGGTGTCTTCGGGCCACAGAGACTACCACCAATGAAAATTACAACGCATTTTTAGTTATGTTTAGTTTAAGTACCCAACAGACAAACGCGCATATTTTAAGTCCATTATTTTCCTATTAATATGAGTAATTCGTCGTTATTTTCTGTTTAATAATATCAATAATGATGCACGGCCATATCCAATAACGCTGAGTGTTTTATTCTTTGAGTTTCCTTTCATACTGACTGCAGCACCAATTTAAAAGGAATGTGTTGAGTCAGTGTTCCCCTTGAAAGGCATGTCCGAGCTGATTCCAAGTAAGCAGCCGCGGTTTCCTTTGTGCTGATAAGAGAGCACGTTAATCTCCGATCTCATCAGAACAGTTCGGTCATGCGTGACAGTGGCACCACCATATCCCCCATTATCACCCTATCATTACACTCACTATCAGAGTGGTCGGATCGCCGGTAAAATAAGTGGGAGTGTCGTGGCGACGGACACACATACAGACAGGAAGCCGGTTCAGCCATTCCAGCCCCAAATAGAACGTGAAAGCTTGCGACACTGCTGCTCACATCTGCCGTCCGGCGGGAGCGGTCCGTGGCGGCTACGAAGGGGTCCTTGGTGGTGGCAGCGAAGTGCGCTCAATTGGAGATGGCCGTCGTATCGGGGTGTGGTACCCACCTGTATTGAGTTATTCGGGGCGCTCGGTTGAGGTATGCATTGGTATGAGCTGTTGGGGTATGGCACGAGGTTCATTTGGCGCGTTTTGTATCAGTATGAGTATGGGCGCGAAATGACCTATGCAGTCGATGCGCCACTAAACCACAATAACTAACTAACTAACTAACTATCATGATGAGTTATGTTGCGGCGTGGCACGTATCGATATGCGTTTTTATGGGGTACGGTATGCATTGCAGTATGCATCGGTATCGGGTCTTGGGACCTGAGCAGCACCCAGGTACATGCTGCGCCTGGTGCGGTATGTGTTGCGGTAGAGACACGGGGTTAGATTCTCCGCGGTGCCCGCCCTCCCTGTCAGGGTGAGAGGCAGGCGACACCATACGGCATCAGCTGCTTAGTGCGTTGTAAAGCCACAAACAACAAATTATTGCGGTATGTGTTGCGGCATGCATTACGATGTGTATCCGTATGTGCTGCGGCAGATGTTGCGGTATGTATTACGGTGTGTGTCGGTATGCTCTGCGGCAGATGCTGTGGTATGTATTACGATGTGTATCGCGGTTTACGCTGCGGCAGATTTTGTGATTGCAATGTGTATGGGTATGTGCTGCGGCAGATGTTGCTGTATATATATTACGATGTGTATGGGTATGTGCTGCGGCAGATGTTGCTGTATATGTATTACGATGTGTATGGGTATGTGCTGCGGCAGATGTTGCTGTATATGTATTACGATGTGTATCGGTATGTGCTGCGGCAGATGCCGCGGTTTATATTACGATGTGATGTATTACCGTGACGCGTCCTACTATGGCCGTCGGGCGCGGTCCTGACGGCGTTATCGGCTGCAGTGGCGGCCGAAAAGCCCGGTCCGCGGCCGAGCCGTGCCGGCGCTGGTCGGTGATCGCAGCCCTGTCAGCCCGTCCCACGCACCGGCTGAGATAGCGGCGGCGGCGGCGGCCACGCGCCGATATGGCCGGCCGTGTAGTGGGTGCCGCCGATACGGCGCGTGGTCGGGTGGCCGCCGCCGCGTCCCATGTGCTGTGTGTGCTGGCGGCGGCGGCCATGGCGTCGGTGGTCGCGATGATGACGTTTGTCGGGTGCCAGGTGAGCGGTCGGTGGGGGTCGGTGCTGGTAGACTGCTGTGGTCGGTGTGAAGAGTGTGAGGTGGTGAGTTGACTGGTTGGCTGGTATGGCGTGGGCGGCGTGTCAGCCGTCTGCTGCTCGACCCTGCTGCAACCCGATTGAGATCGGGTGTTGGCCCGAAAATGTGACCCAACTATCATGTGACCCAACCCAACTATGTGACCCAATAATCATCCTATGTTGACTTCGTCGTGGCATGGTCTGGACCGATTGCAACCCCACTCCCAATACTAATCTCACTCTTCCTGATTTTGACCGGGTTGTGATCCAGCTTCAACCCAATCTCAAGTTTCCGGTGCCGGGTAGTTCTGACTGACGTGCATCGTGCCGGCAGGATGCGGAGGCGGTCGAGGTGCTCCTCAAGCAAAACATCGACCTGGGCCTGACTCGGCACGACTTCGACCCGCTCAGGTCGTCCTCGACGCCCGAGGATGAGGACGGGTCAGCTGCCGGGAAGTTCGGACAGGAAACAGAGGAGGAGGAGGAGGAGGAGGTAACGGTACCATCTACCGGTGCCTTACTAGCGCACCGCCAGCCGGCGGTTGGTTATCTTATGTCAGCCTGGTGTCACCTGCTATCACATGTTTGCGTACGGTGGTGTAGCTGCAGCAAACTTGGTTTGCAAGCACACACGCACGTGGGCTGATGCAGTGTACAAAGCTCCCACCGGTACGAGCAAAGGGGCATCAATGTGCTTGGCGTTTCTGGTAGTACAAAATGGATGCATGTCAGTGTTGCATAAGTTTGCAAAATTGTATGGAAATCTCGGGTAAAATCACTTACAGCTCGTGCTGTGCAGCTTACATTTTCTAATTGGCCCGTTTTAATTTGCACGTGTGTCTGTACTTTGTTCAATCCCACTTCGCAGTTCGCTGGGTTGATGCAGTGTACATAACTCCCATCGGTACCAGCAAACATGCAGCAATGTACTGTCTGTGCTAGGCGTTCACAGGTTATGCGAGCGATCCAGTGAACTCTGACCAATGTTTATATTGGCTGTGATGTTGTCTTTGTCCATGGTTTGCTGTTCTCATGTCTGTCTCATCGTTACCTTATGTATTTGGTATGTGCCTGCGAGTTCTGGATTAGATAGGCAGCGTGAGTTTAGGCCATATTGTGTATTTGGGACCCAGTCAGGTGTCAGAATCGTGCCGTTGTGACCCGTGTTTGAAAGCGTGCAACGATGTCTGGACGAGCATGGACCGGGAAGGAAAAGTTTGCCTTTTGCCATGCCCCGACAGTATCGGCGTGTAATGGCCCCGATATTCGAAGCGCGCCAAAGCCACACACTACCGCCATGTCCTATGTGCCCCCAATTTGATTTTGCGCCAGAGAGAATGTCCGTGGCAAATTGTATCCTAAAAGATGTTGGAAGCGTGTGAAATTCGAGCGAAGTCTGGTGAAAATTAACAACGCTCGCCTCATACATCAAAATCATTGTCTCAGGGGGTGAGCATTCCAGGGGTATGATGCTGATCTCCCAACCGAAAGGTTGTGGGTTCGAGTCCCGCCTGTCACCGCTGTTTTCCCGCGACTAATCGGCGTGAAAGATGGATGTATATGATTGATGAGGTTGGCGACGCCATATGGCCTAGCAGTCGAATGCGTCGAAAAAAGAATCCAAAGTTCTTCAGTCGACGCGTCGTAAAAAAGCCAGCCAACCAACAAAACCGTCGGCTGAGACTAAACCCGTTGATTCATAGAATATGATCACCTGAAAACTAAACTTCGCAATCTGTCATGTTATAAATGAGGATTTTGAAGTGTAACGTAATACAGAAGGGCGCAGTGGAAACGTATTACTGAAACGGGGTTAGGAGTAGAAATTCTTTTCTGTGTCACATCTGATGTCCAACTTCGAAAAATTGGGGACACTGCGAGGTAGTGACAACCGTAGAGTGGCCCAGTTCCTTAGCATTGCAAATAGTCAGAATAAATATACCTATGGCCATCGTCATGGGAGTATTTCTTCAATTATTTCGATATACCTGGAATGTGCGCTGCATGACCGACGCAGTCGATGCGCCCTTAAGCTCCAATAACCAACCTATAGCTGGAAATGAATTGGTTTGAAATATTTTAAATCAGACTCTTTAGTGTTTTTTTTCTCTCATTTGATGTCGGGCTTATCGAAAATAATTATTTCAATGTTGGTGTTCTTTGTGTCCTGGCGCAATGCGAGCACAGTATCGGCGTGTAATGGCCCCGATATTCGAAGCGCGCCAAAGCCACAAACTACCACCATGTCCTATGTGCCCCCAATTTGATTTTGCACCAGAGAGAATGTCGTTGGCAAATTGTATCCTAAATGAATGTGAGCACGTTTCAAAAATATTTTGTACATGATCTGTAGTGCCAACTGGAGATCTAGAGAGCCAACTTTGTTACCCGCCCCGGTAGCTCAGTTGGCTAGAGCGCTGGCCTGCACTGGTCTCCCCTGTCCTGACAACACAGGGTTCGAGTCGCTTCGCGCGCTCGCGTTTAGCCCCCGGCTGGGAGGGTCAGTTGGCAGCTGGCCCGATAAGGCCGGGGACGAGCTGCCGGGCGGCCGTGTCGGTGCATTGACGGCACGTTAAACTTTCGGTCAAAATTCTGCCGTTGAACTGCAATTCATGGATCGGGTGGTGGGGCCAGTGTTCACGCAGCAAGCTTTGCTTAGCAATGGTTCATAAAGCCACCCCAGCAAGAACTCGGATTAAATTTATTTAACAAAATAAATAGTGCCAACTGGAGATCTAGAGAGCCAACTTTGTTACTTCAGCTAATGCACCTAGCATGTTTAACAACAGACATGCAATTGGCACCATGTTGTATTCCCAGAGTATAATAATCTACCTAAGCCGAATGTAACCTCATCACATGTATAAATAGCATTCCAGGTCAGGCGAAGCTATATATTTGCATCTGAAACATCTATTGCATCCTACAATTCAATTGGTGGTCTTGTCTTCATTGTCTCTGAATTATAATTCAACGAACATCAATACAACCAAGGTAAAACACGGTAGTAATTCGAATTCCTCCTTCTGGAAGGACAATCCGTGGTCCTAATCCATCGATCATGGCAAAGAATATGACAGGTACTAAGTGCATCAAACATCAATGAAGTACTTTAGTTTTACATACCGAGTTATGGAAAGAACGTTTCATAAAACATGGCAATGGCAAGTGGTTCCGACTTAACAAAGTCGGCAGCAGGCTATGCCACACTATATCACATGCATTTCAGAGTAAGCACACACCACAGCGCTGTCGAGAGGCCCATCATATACTGCTGCCATATACTGCATCATATACTGCATCATATACCTCACCGAGCGGCGTGGCCGCCCGATCTCGTGGAGTCTCCGATTATCTTTGCTGGTGCCTGGGACGTTATGACCATGTTCGCTGCCGTCTGTGACGGGGCGGCACATTGGTGCCTGGGACATTACGATCACGCTCGCTGCCGTCTGTGACGGGGCGGCACATTGGTGCCTGGGACATTACGATCACGTTCGCTGCCGTCTGTGACGGGGCGGCACATTGGTGCCTGGGACATTACGATCACGTTCGCTGCCGTCTGTGACGGGGCGGCGGCACATTGGTGCCTGGGACATTACGATCACGTTCGCTGCCGTCTGTGATGGGGCGGCACATTGGTGCCTGGGACATTACGATCACGCTCGCTGCCGTCTGTGACGGGGCGGCACATTGGTGCCTGGGACATTACGATCACGTTCGCTGCCGTCTGTGATGGGGCGGCACATTGGTGCCTGGGACGTTACGACCACGTTCGCTGCCGTCTGGCATGCACGACGCGCTGGCGTTGGGGAACCTAAGCGGTCCGGAACTAACTATTTGACTGAGTCGGATAGTGCCGGTATTGTGTGTTCTCACAGAAATACATGTGACATAGTTTTTTTGCAGCATGCGTTTCATTTTCTTCATTTGACCATTTTACTGTTGCCATTTTCTTCTTGGACATCATTTTAACAGCCAGGTATTTATAATTACGCTCTTGGTAATTGACGGTTGATGAAATACTGTCCGATCCCCAGTCTTGCTCATCCGCACACCACCTTGTTAGACCACACAAGTGACCTCATTATATTTCGGATGCCGTGTTTGACTTCGGGTGCATTTTTCCCACCATGTTCGTTTTGTACCAACATATTCATTGTTCCATTACCGTTTAACCTTTTTATCATCTACATTAACTAAGCTATGTTTTTTTCCATATAATGTGCTGCATTTTCTCCTGAGACATCTTTGTAAAACCCGATGCGGCGTTATCACTTTCATCACGGGCAATGGCCTTGACGGTCACATGGTTGGTATAATTTCGCCCTTGAGATAAACCCGCAGTGCCTGATGAGAATCTTAGATGTATTAATCAAAGCATTGCGATGTTTTATGGAAACAGCAGCTGCCTTCATTAGGCTCATGTTGCCTGCAGCGAACACCGGCGACGTTCGTCCGTTTTGTGATCCTTTACTTGGCGTAGTAGCTGCGACGGAACCGCGTTCACATTTTCAAACGAATAAATATGGGACAGCCGTTTTCTTTTCACGACTGAGCTTGTTCACCACAATCTCAAGGTTTGCAACATCTATGTTTCGATATGCAGGATGTGTCTGGCACGTACACATGCCGAATCCATCATCAGTAGCACTGCAAAGTTAATTGCCAACTGCAAAATGAAGTCGACAACGTCTGACTGTTGGGCTTGTTGTCGCTACTCTCGTGATGGGGTAAAGTTGTTGCTTCATGTCTCGCTGAAGACCCCCCCCCCCGAGAGTGGGGTACGCAGCATGCTGTGGTGCGAGACGATAGCACGCCATGGTGCGAAACAACAGCATGGCATACCGTCAACATCTGCTCAACCGGATATTTGTAGATAGAAAGCTTTACTATTTCCGGGAAAAGGCATGCATTGCCCGGGATCCATCAGAGAAACATACAAAATATGAGTAAATAACTGTCCTTTTCACACTGTGATAAGCGGAACAGGCGCAAAGGCCAAGTCTCATGTTCATGTTTGAACTGCCGATTGATTGTGCAACTGTGCTGAGTCAGGCTTCTTCAGTCGGGTTGTTGTCCAAATGAATGTGCTGTCGGCATCCCTAGGCCGTCTCTTGTCTGGGCAACCTCAGGCTGGCTGAAATCATTCATACTGCTTTCTCCAATTGGATGTTCTTATTGACTAAGCTTGAATGGGTATCATTGGGAGGTCAATGTTTCGGTACTATGTGTTCCCAATGCTTTTAATCAATCCGTAACTTCCCTGCAGGATCATCTTCACATTCTTATATGTCCAACGTAATTATTTAGTTATTTGTCTTCCCTCGTCAGCTGCAAATTCATAGAATAAGGCATTGGCACAGGTCAGGTAAGCAGGTCAGCAATGAACTAGTCTCTGCACGTATCGTCCATTGGATTAGTCAGTACCAAAAATGGAGCCAATCGGAGGGAAGTTTGACCATGACTAAAAGGATACCCCTCTTCTCCCCCAAGGAAACCTTATGCCGGCTGTTGATTGGATTGTGCGCGTGTCCTCTAAACCCCAATATAATATGGGCGCTCCTTAACAAGATAGGCGGTGGTTGTCCTACCTCGTTTGCGCCCCTGCGATAGCTACGGATCTTCGATTTCGGCGTGACTCAGCCATCGCACCGGTTGTTACCATTAAAAGAACAAATTTAGTCCGAATTCTTGCTGGGGTGGCTGTATGAACCAGATTCCTGTTGCTAAGAAGACCTTGTTGCGTGAACCCTTGCCTCACCACCCGATCAATAAATTCCAGTTCAACGGTGGAATTTTGACCGAGAGTTTAGCGTGCCGTTAATGCACAGACACGGCCACCCCGGTAGCTAGTCCCCGATCTTATTGAGCCAGTTACCAACTGACCCTCCCAGCCTGGGGCTAAATGCGAGCGCGTGAAGCGACTCGAACTCTTGTCTTGCCGTGACAGGGGAGACCAGTGCATGCCAGCGCTCTAACCAACTGAGCTACCGGGACGGCCAACCATATGGGGATGGGTGTGAACTGATGGGTCGTGGGTGGGCTGTGACTCCTCAGCCTGCGAGAGCCCACGTGGGCGGACCCGTGGTGGTGGGCAACCCAGCGACGTCCGACACGAGTGCTGTCAGAGCCGCTGGTGCTCCTGCCAGAGCCTCTGGGTGTGTCGCTCGGCCACCGCCGCTGAGGAGACGTGATTGGCAGTTTTATATTGACGACGGCCGGGCCGGGCGGTGGGTGTTGTGTTGTGACATGCTCTTCCACTGCCTGCCCGTGAAGGGTTGTGTTGTGACATGCTATTTCACTACCGGCCTGTGAACTGTGTGATGTGTCGCGCTGTTCCTCTGCCGGCCCGTGAAGGACATGATGTGTCGTGCTCTTCCACTGCCGGCCCATGATGGGTTGTGTTGCGTCGCGCTGTTCCACTACCGGCCTGTGAGAGGTTGTGTTGTGACGTGCTCTTCCACTGCCGGCACGTGAATGGGGTGACGTGTCATGCTCTTCCTCTGCCGGCCCGTGAGGGGTTGTCTTGTGACGTGCTCTCCCCACTGCCGCCGAGAGGTTGTGTGGACGGCCCCCGCGGCAATGAGGTTTTGTTGTCGTTTTTTTCCGGGCGGCCCGGGGGGTTGTGTTGTGTCGTGCTCTCCCACGGCCCGTGAGGGTGCTCTCCACTGCCGACCCGTGAGGGTTGTGTTGTGACGTCTTCACTGCCGGCCCGTGGGTTGTGTCGTGCCCCCGGCCCGTGAGGGGTTGTGTTGTGACGTGCTCTTCCACTGCCGGCCCGTGAGGGGTTGTGTTGTGACGTGCTCTTCCACTGCCGGCCCGTGAGGGGTTGTGTTGTGACGTGCTCTCCCACTGCCGGCCCGTGAGAGGTTGTGTTGTGACGTGCTCTTCCACTGCCGACCCGTTTTTGTTTATTGTTTATTGGGCTGTTCTCGACGCACTTTATGCACGATCACGGCTAATGGCGCTGCCCACACTGTTTCGCCGGTGGGCCGCGGGATTGGGAAATGTCCCGAGTGGTGCTAGTGTTGAACCCGGGACCTTTGGTACCCAGAGCTCAACACCTTAACCATTCTGCCATCCCCGCCCCTACTGCCGGCCCGTGAGGGGTTGTGTTGTGTCGCGCTGTTCCACTACCGGCCCGTGAGAGGTTGTGTTGTGACGTGCTCTTCCTGTGCCGGCCCGCGAAGGGTTGTGTTGTGACGTGCTCTTCCACTGCCAGCTTGTGAAGCTGGTGTGTTTTGCTATGTTCGACTGCAACACCATCACACTGTGAAGGACTGCGCTGTGTCCTGCAGGGCTGTTCTGCAGGCCTGACCTTGCAGGAATGTCCTGCTGGACTGTTATGCAGTCCTGTCTTACAGGAATGTCCTGCTGGACTGCCTTGCTGCTAACATTTGACAGTCTGTTCTACTGTGCCTTACTGTCCTGCTAACAAACCCCGGGGACTGTATTGTGTGATGTTGACTCACTTCTGGCGCCTGTGAATGACTGTTGTGTCTTGTCGTGTTTCCCACCGCCGGCCTGTGCAGGATTACGCTACACTGTGTCGAGCTGACCAACTGACAGCTTGTGAGCGGCTGTATTCTGAGGACTGCGCCGCTGTCAGGCCGCCCATGACCGAAGCTGAATTGTGCCAGAGTCGATTGCGGCGGTGGCGTCGCTGCTGGGTGAGGGATCCGCCAGTAAGGTGTTTCCCCTAATCGTTGGTTGTTTTTTTTTTTTTTTTTTTAAATAAAGTTTTAGGGTGCATCGACCAGGTTTGGTCATTTAGCGTCCATGTTTCCTCTAGTTCTGCTGGCTCCACTCACCTCTAGTAGGGGACCTGTGTGGAATGGTGCGTCTATTTCGATGTGCTGTTTCTTGATTGTATGCCAGTTCTCCGTCGCCTGTGCTAGTCCGACGTGTTTGCGCAGGTACATCTACTTCATCCCGAATCTCAACGTGTGCTATCTGTAATCTTCCACATCTCGGCCGGCGATACTCTACCGGTAGCAGTGCGACAGCTGTCTGTGGGCGTGCCGACCGTGTCCTATCGGCGACGGAGCGTCGCTGACCGGGTGCTGAACGGATCGGTTGGCCCGCAGACGTTCATCTGTGACGATGCCGGCAGCGGCGCCGTCTGTGTCAGGCTCGCCGGCCGTGGCCCCTGCCGGCCGCCCCGGCACGTGACAGCGTGGCTCACCAGCCGCTGATGTTGCCGTGAGGTGCCACGTGTGATGTGGTTGCCTCGGGATCGTGTTTGGCGAGTGTGGCGGCTGCGTGTGCTGGACGGTGGGGTGCTCGCGCCTTCTCGTGTCGCTCTCTAACGGCTGCCGCTCCATCCTCAGTGGGACATCGAGTCCGGCCGGACTGGCGAACCAGCCGCCGACGGCGACGCCGACTCGCCGCAGCAGCAGCAGCAGCTGTGGACCGGCCTGCGCTACTCGGTCGACTCGGACACAGGTGACCGCCTCTGCGCACAAGGTCACCGCGCATGCGCGCTGCGGCCGCAGCCGGCACGTCGCGCGGCCGCCAATCATTAGTCATTTGCCTGTATTCTTTCCATCGCATCAATAGGTAAGATAGAGAATTCATTAATCACCGCCGGCCGGCCAGGGGTCCCGTGTAGGTAACAAAGGCTCCGGCCTGAAAGCTTTTTATGCGCGTTGTTAATAGATGGACGGAGCCGGCGGTGGTCGCATCTGGCGCTCTGTCGTCGGCGTCGGCTGGCGTCGGCCGGCGTCGGCTGGCGTCGGCCGGCGTCGGCCGGCGTCGGCTGGCGTCGGCCGGCGTCGGCTGGCGTCGGCCGGCGTCGGCTGGCGTCGGCTGGCGTCGGCTGGCGTCGGCTGGCGTCGGCCGGCGTCGGCTGGCGTCGGCCGGCGTCGGCTGGCGTCGGCCGGCGTCGGCTGGCGTCGGCCGGCGTCGGCGGCCGCGCTGGTTGCAGCGGCGCCGTGACGCCGGCTGCACGCCCCGCGCCAACTGTAATTACGGCGGCCGGCGCGCCGCCATTGTACGCTGCACGTCAGCTGGCCTGTGGGCCGACTCCGGGCTGTGGTGCCGTCTCCCGACCCCGAGCTCCGCTCTTGTGAGGCTGTGGGCCGACTGTGGGCTGTGGCGCCGTCTCCCGACCCCGAGCTCCGCTCTTGTGAGGCTGTGGGCCGACTGTGGGCTGTGGCGCCGTCTCCCGACCCCGAGCTCCGCTCTTGTGAGGCTGTGGGCCGACTGTGGGCTGTGGTGCCGTTTCCCGACCCCGAACTCCGCTCTTGTGAGGCTGTGGGCCGACTGTGGGCTGTGGTGCCGTCTCCCGACTCCGAGCTCCGCTCTTGTGAGGATGTGGGCCGACTGTGGGCTGTGGTGCCGTCTCCCGACCCCGAGCTCCGCTCTTGTGAGGCTGTGGGCCGACTGTGGGCTGTGGTGCCGTCTCCCGACCCTGGGCCTTGCTCTTGTGAGGCTGTGGACCGAGTCTGGACTGTGATGTCGTCTCCCGACCCCGAGCTCTGCACTTGTGAGGCTGTGGTACCATCTCCCGACCCCGAGCTCCGCTCTTGTGAGGCCGTGTGCTGACTTGGGGGGGGCTGTGGCGCCGTCTCCCGACCCCTAGCTCCGTTCTTGTGGGACCGTGCGTCGACTAGGCCCTGCGCCTAGCTCTCGTGGAGGTGCTGTGACACTTTCTTCGTCATGGTGCTGTGGTGCTGAGTTTCGGTTCTTCAGCTCGCTGATCTTTGGTTGTTGCGCCATCTTCTGTTCTCTAGTTTCCTCTTATCGTGGCGTGACGTATCCTCCCAGTCTGTGGTCTTTCTCTTATTGGGAGCTGCTGTGTCGCTGCCTCCAGACCATGGGTTCCGCTCTTGTTCCGGTTACTGTGACGCTTCCCCCTGACCGTGGGTTTCGCTCTTGTTAGGGTTGCTATGGCGTCTACAGACCGTGGGTTTCGCTCTTGTTAGAGTTGCTGTGGCGCTGTCTCTAGGCTGTGGGTTTCGCTTTTGTTGGCACTTCTGGATCACTGTATCCAGACCGTGGGTCTCGCTTCTGTTGGCGCTGCTGTGGCGCTGTCTCCAGACCGTTAGTCTCGCTCTGGTCTGGATGTTGTAGTGTTAACGTCCCGACCCTTAGTGTATGTTTGGGGCACCTCCACTCTAAGGCACTGCGGCAGTCTCTCTTTGGTCTCACACGGAGGAAGTGTGACAGTTTTCGGCGCAGGCGCAGTGCCCGTTCTGCATCTGGTTACTGGCAAGACGCTGGATTACGATGGATACCTTGATGTACATTACGATCTCCCGGGTCTGTTCCACTCTTTCCTTTCCTTGGCTTAATGAAGGGGGGGGCGGGTCCTGGGATGTTTCTTTCCTCACACTGGCATGCTTTAATCAGATGGTCCTGCAGGTTTCTGCATGACATTGACGCTGTCATCGCTTGCGATGTCGACTCCACATAGACTCCAGGGATACTCCGACACGCCTGATCAGACTTCACCCGTGCTGCCTGCTGCTCGTCTTAAAAACTGCAACTGCTCTAGCCTCTCTACAGAACTCGGGGAGTCGCGGCGAGCTGCCGGCTCCGACTCTGGGCGCGGGTGGCCGACGCTGTGTGGGTCGCTGTGACCGGTCCGGCGGCGGGCAGGGTGTGCCGCAGGTCTGGCCGCGGCGCGCGGCCCCCACTGGCGCAGCACCATCAGTCGCACGCCGTGCACGGCGGCGGTGTCTGTGTGATGGGCCGCACCAGATCGGTATCCGCCACGGAGCGCACGGCCCGCGCGGCCGCCAGCGCGCCGCCTGATTAATGACCAGCGCCGCCTAATGTTGGTCACGCCGGCCAAAAACACGCATTCACGCCATGGCCGAGCGCCGGCGCGTCGCACGCCGCCTCCGCTGTCGCGGTGTGGCGCGCTCTCCGGGCATCGCTCCGCCACTGGACCGGCAGCCGGCGCCGCCTCCCGCTCCGGCTCCCGCTCCTGGGCGGCAGGGGCACACCCTCCGCATCGCTGCGCCAGCTTTGTGTCGACGAAAAAGTCACTCCAAATAATGGAATAGCGGCAAAAAATGCCGCAAGAAGCGGGGCGGCGCGATGGCCGGCCCACGACGTCTTGGCGGCGCGGCGGCGCCATTTTGTGCGGCTCTGCCTGCGGTCGTTCGGCCGGTGGCTGCACCATTGCACTCGCCGCCAACTGGTGGCCGTTGGCGCTGCACGGCCGGGCCGGCCGCTCTGTGTCTCGGCCGAGTGCTCGCGTCGCCGCGTCGTCCGCCGACGCCGCCGCCCGTCACCGTCGCCGCCGTCGCCGCCGACGTCCGTTGACAAGGTACGCTCGTGATCAGAGGGCGGCCGTCGGCGCGTGGGCGGCGTCTGGCCGTGGTGACCGCCGCCGCCGGCCGGCGCGCCGCCGCTGACTCTCAGAAAGTGACCAACAGTCGAGTCATAGCCGGCCGGGCTGTCATGCCTGTTCGGTTCCGAGTGTAGTACGCTAGCCGGGTGGGGCTGCCTACAACGTGAGATGTTCGGTGCCAAACAATATGTGGTGAGGTTGTGTATTAGATGCGCTCCTGTATGTTCTCGACAGTCTGGCGCTATGGGGGTGCTGGGTGTCATCATGGGTGTTTTGGGGAAGATGACCTGGACGCTGACCGTTTTCTCTTGTGTTTCGGCATTTGGACCGCCACGCATGCTGCTCGGTTTGTGAAAGGTTCTTCAGGGTGGTGGTTTGTGAGAGGTTCTTCAGGGTGGTGGTTTGTGAGAGGTTTTTCAGGGTGGTGGTTTGTGGTGAGATGACATGACAAGCTGGATGATTCCAAACACCAACAGGCGTTCATGTTGCATTGGAAAATGCTTCGACGCCTGTTGTCGTAGTGTTTGTAGCATGGTGTCTGTGAGTACCCACCGAACACCTAAGGTTATCCACCAATTAGTATGTCGTCGAATATCGATGGTTCTGCCCCTCGCCGAACGCAATACCACGGGTCTCTCCGAACCTCAGCCGAATGTATGCAGTCCGTGTGGGGCGGCTCTCCGAAACGTGTCCGACCAATCTGAAGACGCCTTGGCCTCTTGGTGCATGCTAATCCAGACCAAACATGGGCGCTGCCCGGCCTGGCCGGACCCTACGTCTGAACTTAATTCACGTTCTGTTTGTGGAGTAAATGAGGCGGAGGCGGCGGCCGGGGTTTTCCGGCATGTGTCGACTGGCGTCCCGTGGGAGCGTCGGTCGTCTCCTCCGACTGCCGTCGCCACTGATTGATGGTCGCCGTGACTGGCGCGTTCTCAGCTTTGCCTCGGCCGCTCCAGATCCGCCCTGTCGTGGGTCGCGAACTGCGAGTGGTGTGGCAAATTAATCTAATCACTGCTTTGGCCGCGTGCTGATGCGCCGGCCCACGCCGCCTTTGGCCCAACCGGCTGAGTCACACCGGTTTGTTTGGTAATCGCGCCGTTTATCCAACACTGCGTGGTGAATTCTGTTCAAATAGGCATTTCTTTGGCTGAGTTTGGTGCCCAGTCGTCATTTATCATCACTAAAGCTGCATTGGTGCTGGCGCGGTCGTGCGCGTCGTTGACTTGCCGTGCGGCCGAGCGGCCCGGCTGGTCATTAATAACGCCGCCGCCGAGCCCCCCTGCGCCGACCTGACCGGCTCGGGTCGCTGGTACCGCGCGCCGGCTCCCCGCCGCTGCACTTCCACCGACGCCGTCATTAGACCGCCACTGGCGGCGCTCATTGGAAGTGGATTGGCGTGACAAGGGCCCGAGGGTACTCTCCTGCTGGTAGTGGTCCTCTCACGCAGTGGTATCCTATGGTCTTCCACAATCCCCTGTGTCTTCTCCTGCTGATGGTCCTATCGCGCAATGGAATCCTATAGTTTTTCACGACACCGTGTTCTCCTGCTGGTGATCCTCTGGCTCAGTGGAACCCTATGGCCTTCCACGGTCCCGTAGAACCCTCTTGTAAGGCACGATTCTTTGGTGAGGTGTAATCCCTGGCTGAGGAGGATTCGCTGTCTGGCTACTCTGACGGTCTCTGACCAGGCTGATATTTTGGAAGGCACTCAGACTATGCGATGCCAAGCAGGTCCGTGACTCTTGCTGGATGGCAGTTCCCAGATCAGACATCATTTCCTGACTGACCAGCACATGTTGGGGCTGGCGTTTGGCGTCGCAGGCTCACAACGTCTGATTGTGGTGTTACTGTTACTGCTGGATGGCAGTTGCCAGATCAGACATCATTTCCTGACTGACCAGCACATGTTGGGGCTGGCGTTTGGCGTCGCAGGCTCACAACGTCTGATTGTGGTGTTACTGTTACTGCTGGATGGCAGTTGCCAGATCAGACATCATTTCCTGACTGACCAGCACATGTTGGGGCTGGCGTTTGGCGTCGCAGGCTCACAACGTCTGATTGTGGTGTTACTCACAGGACGGCGTGGGGTCGTTGTTTCCCAGGAGCGCTGGTGTGACCGGCTACGGCGGGGTCGGCATGTCCGGGGTGCTGGTGCGACGGGTGTAGTATCCGGGCCGGGCCGTCTCGCCATGCCATCGTGTGTCGGGGCCGCACCGCTCCGATGCCGTCTCGGCGCTGTGTCACGACGCGCTGGCACCACGAGGAGGCGGGAGGAGAGGGCTGGCGGCAGGCGCCTGACGCAACAGCCAGCGCCTGCAGGTGTAGCCGCGCCGCCGCGCTGCACTGGCACGTCCCAACTGGCCACTCTCGCGCTACTGCCGCCTCGCCTGCCACTCGAGAGGTCGAGTGCTCGGGGACGTCAGCTGTGGCAGTTGGCTGTGGCCGTTCGCTGCTAACAACTGTGGTCTGCTGTGGTTTTCAGCTGTGCTTGTCAGCTGTCTTCGTCAGCTGCTCTCATCAGTTGTGCTTGTGAGCTTTGGTCATCAGCTGTCGCTGCAGCTGTGGCCGTCTGCCGGTGACATCAGCTGGGGTCGTCACCAGCTTTGGTCGTCAGCTGCTGCCACCAGCCGTGGGCGCCATTTTAAGTCGTCAGTCTGGGCGCTCGGCCGTGATCGTCAGCTGCCGCTGTCGCGGCGGAACACGACCCGGTGGCGCGCGTCTGGTGTTCGGGCTCGTCCCGGTCGGCGGCGCCGTCGTAACGGTCGGCTCCCGCGGCGACGCCGACTCTGCGCGCCGGCGCCGCGTCATTTGTTAGCGCGCCAGCATTGTCTTAGGCGCGCCGGCGCCGGCGGCCGGCCACAGAGAGCGACCACGCGGAATGGCCGGCCGGCCGTGAATAGCGTCCCCTACCGAGTGGCGGATTGGCGACGGTGCAGCCACCGCTCCCGATGAAGATTAAGCGTCATTTATAACGGCTGTACAGAATGTTCGCTGTTGGAGGCTGCCGTGGGGCTGCCGCGTTCGCCAGCGGCGCGCCGCCCCTGGGAGGAAGCGGCGACGCGTTTTTGGCCGCCGCTGCGCCAGTGTGTGCGCGTCAGTGTCGAGTCGCAGCGACTGTCCGGATTAGCCGCCATCGCGCCGCCCGGCGACCCACACAAAAAAGGTCCTTGGTGGGGCGGGAGGTGGGTGGCGCCGCTCTGGGCGACGCTGGGTGGTGCGCCGCCGCCCCGGGTCGGGCAGCGGCCATTGACGGCGTGTGGCGGCGGGCCCGCTGGACACTGCGCCGGCGACCTCGCGAGGGTGCTGGGTTCGGCCCGTTTGTATCGGTCGTGCACACCACGCACAGCCGGCGGGGTGCTGCACGGGCGGTCCGGCGATGGCCAGACACTGAGCGCCGACGCCTCGTACGACTGCCGGCTGCCGCCAGCCTCGGGCCACCGACGGCCCCGCCGCGCCGTGTGCTGAGTAAGTATGTCTGTGTCGGCGTGTGTGTCGTGTCTCTGTGTGAGGGGCCGCTCAGGGTCGACGTCGCGCGGCCGGCGCGGCGCCGACCCGACCTGTCGCCCGCCATCGGGCGCCGCCGCCGGCGTCGACACCCACCCGAATGAAGCCACTCGCAGCCGCCTGACAGATATTATCTGGTCGCCTAGCGGTGCGTCTGTCGGCTGTTGGCGCGCCTAACGAGCGGCCGCAACGCGCCGATTGTGGCCCGGCCGGCCGCCACCCGTCGATTGGCTGCAATCGCGCGGGCCGCGGCCGCCGGTTCGTTAGCCGCCCCGCCGGCCCGACTGTCAACGGTCGGCTCCGCGAGACCGTGGTCAGCTGACAGGTTGGGCGTCTGGAAATTCCAGCGGACAGGTGATGGTTTGATGAGAGCCGGGGATAATTTGTACTCAGGTGGGAGATGCAGGAGAGAAGAGATGATGATGAGTTAGGTAGCTGGGAGACGAGAGAAGATGAAACATCAGATATCGTCAACGTCTTTGGGTGAGACGCGAGACCCGGGAGACCGCGGACCGCGCTCAGCTGAGAGGTCGGCCTTACTTCAGGCATGGTTAACTGACTTATGTCAACGGCGTCTGCGGGATAATCAACATGTGTTTGCCTTGGACCTGCCTCAAATGTGCCACCTAAGCGCCTTGGTCGTGCCTCGGACGTGCCGGATGGTGCCGGGATTGGATGTGCGTTGGAGCGCGTGATCGCCCCAGCGTCGGGCGTGCAGTCACGACCCAAGTCCCGCGCCACAAGCGATCGGAGTGACGGTCGTGACCTGCCCCGGATTATCGGCTTGCAGGCGCCGCCGCTGCCGGTCGGCCGATGTCAGGTGTGTTCCGCGTGCTCTTGACCAGCTGACTGGCCCATGATGGGTCACGAGCGGAGCCGAGCTCGAGCTCGGTGTGCTCCATCACCGGGTAGTGAGCGCGGCCGCAAGTCAACAGTAGCCGGAGTCGTCGGAGCCAGTCATTGCCGACTCGGGATGACCGGCACGCTGGGCATACCGTTACGTATTGGGCGCCCATCTGTCGGAGGATTTGAAGAAGGGGGGGGGGGGAGGGTTGAGACGATAACCAGCTGGGAGATTAGAAGGCGAGAGACAGATTAGTGACAGTTCGCAGACGGACTGACGGAGACTGTCAGCTCAACACTTTGGAGACAGGAAAATACGGCAATTGGACGAACCTGGGAGACAAGAGACGAGCATTGTCAGACCTGGGAGACGGGAGAAGGGAATCGTCATCGCAAGGCCTGAGCGACACGAGGAGGCCGCCATTCGGCACACCTGGAAAACACGAGGAGACCATCGTCTGGCAGGCCTGGTAGACGAAGACGGTGAGCCGGTGAATGTGCGACACGAGTCGTTGACGAGGCAGCAGACAGGCAGGTGCACCGGTGGGCAGATGAGGGGCGTGGGACGGCGCCACGCTCAGGTGGAGGACAGGCGCCGTTCTCGAGTGGGTGAGTCGGACGGCTGGTCTCCGCGTCGCAGATGGCGCGCATCTTGACCCGCTTTTGGCCACTTGACTGCCGGTGTGGCCGCGTCCATGCCGTTAGCTGGAGGACTCGGGCAATTGACCCTGAACACCGAAGATCGAGGTGGCGATTGGTCTGGGCGTGGGATGCAGTAGCGCGAGGATGTAGTAATTGGAGCTGTGGTGTCCGACGTGTTTCGGCGCGGTGTGGCCCTGTTAACTGTTCAGAAGCAGTGAAATGTCTTACTGGCACTGCCGCTGTCAACTGCGTAGGGTGCAGGTGTTTAGCTGTTTACGTGGCGTCATCTGGTTGGTAATGAATGCTTCGCTTTACACTCGGCGTTCAATAAAGAAGGTTTTTGTCTGTTAAAGCCAGCAATATTAATTTCTTGTCACAGGATAGTGGTCACAGGCATGGGTGTCATTTTATCAAATAGATTATGGGATGCGTAATTACCTCGAATGCTCCACATGCATGGGACAACTCCGTAGGGTCCGGTGTTAAACCTGGACAAGATGGGTGGGGGGGGGGGGGTTAAGTCAATGTTGGGAGTGCAATGGTCCCCTTAAAATAATATAAAACAGCACCCATGACCGCAGTGCTGTATCCTTCATGCACTAAATTGATACAGTGCACCTTCTAAATTAGGGAAGTGGATGGCCTTCGCTTAGTCAACCATAGTTTATCGCAACCAGCAAGTCATGTGACTAACAAAGTTTGATGGGCACCTGCCGGGCAAGCATATGTACATTCACGACCAAGTGTCCTTGTTCATGCTCTATGTTGGGACAGTTAACCCAAGGTAAATATGAAAGCTCATCTTTACATATGTATCGCGCGGTCTTTCACAGAAGTCAGTGATTTATGCGTGTCACAGTGCCCCACTTCCCCCACTTCTGTGTATGCCTGTGTCGTGACAGTGCATCTCGGCAACACGGCTTCATTTTGCTGCGGCACTCATTCTGTTTGTTTGTTTTCTGTGATGGCACGTCGGAGGTGTTGCACCGCAGCTGGCCGCGTCGCCGTAATGAAGCGAAAAAAGCCGCGCCGCCTTTCATGCCGGCTCGGCACACGCGTGTCGCGTGCAGGTGGCGACCACACGACAGCCGTCGCCGCCGCCGCCGCACGCGGACAGCTGCGCGTCGTTTTTGTGTGGGCGGCGGCGACGCTGTTACACAATGGGGCGTGTCGACGCGACCCGTCTGCCCCGGCTCAGGTGCGGCGCACCTCGGACACGCCGGCCCGGCCAGCCCGGCCAGCCCGGCCAGCCCGGCTCCGTCAGCCCATTGTGCGGCTAACTGCACACGTGCCGCGTCCGCTCCGCCTCCGCCGTCAACGACGACGACGACGACGACGACGACGACGACGACGACGACGACGACGACGACGACGACGACGACGACGACGACGACGACGACGACGACGACGACGACGACGACGGCGACGGCGATGGCGATGGTGCCTGTTGTGCAGGGACGCCCGGACACGGCTCCTGCTGCCCGGCTAACGGCGGGCCGACGTCACCCGGACTGTTGCTGTTGTCCAGATTGGTTGTGTAATCCACTCGCATTCCATGTCGTCGGTTTTGTGTACATTTCGTTATAACTACTGAAGTGCTTCCAACATATTAGTTATGGGCGCAACATAGCCGCCACGTCAGCTGACGCGTCCAAAGATCTGAATTGCACATACTTACATTATCAGTGGGACTGTAGCGGGGTGGCCGCCCACCCCGACTGTAGCGGTGTGGTGGCCGCCGCTCGGTCCGCCGGCTCAGACTGTAGCGGTGTGGTGGGCGCTGCTGGTCCGCCGACCCGACCGCACCAGCCTCTGCGTCCGCCGTGCACAAAGTGCTCACTCACGCACCTCGACGGCGCTACACGAGCGCGCGAGCCTGGCAGCGGCCGGGCGACTGCGCTGTCGGTACCCGCGCGCCGGTACACACGTCCGCCGGCTGCCACGCGACGTGCATGACCGGCGAAACTGCCATTCTTCCGACTCATTGCCCGACTGCCTTGACCTTATCGTTCATATTTCGCCCGGTCGGCCAGGCGCCCGGTCTGTTTACTACGTACGTGATACGGCGTTTTGACGGGGGCGCAGATGAATTAACAGAAATAGTTGCGGAGCGGCCGGTGTGACCGCCGACGGAGCGGCCATGACTGGTGGGTAGGTGGCGCTGCGTGTACCGTCTGCCGCCGCTGTGATCGTTGGCGGCTGAATGGGAGGCGGACACGCGTGGCGTCTGCTCGGGCTGCTGTTGGTGGAGGGGGATGGAGGAGGTGCGTACTGACCTGGTTCCCATCGCTGGAGTCTGATCCGGCTCCTGCCGACAGGGAGCTGTGCTGATCTGGACCTACCGTCGGTGGGGGTAGTTCACATCAGTAATGGTCTGGTCTGGCTCCGTGTGATAGTGGGAGATCAGCCTGATTCGGCTCCTGCCGACAGGGGAGCTCGCACTGACCCGTCTCTTGACGACAGGGGAGCTCGCACTGACCCGTCTCCTGCCGACAGGGGAGCCGGTGCTGCACGACCCGGCCGAGTCGCCACGGCCACAGCCGGAGTCTCTGCCGGGGCCGGGGCCGGGGTCGGGGTCAGACTCTGAGCCTGCCGCCGGCCGTCCGCTCGGATCCAGCGACCAGTGT